>CAKKOB020000846.1:0-33710 GCA_918844115.2 Phlebotomus perniciosus | reverse complement strand
CCTTTCGCAATGAAATTGTGCTCTGTGATCATCTTACGGTATATTCCGGTCTGAAACCATCAGCACTTTAATCTCTCTCCAATTCAATTGGTCAACTTATGAATGGTTTCAAATATTGCCATTATCATCATTCAATAGCCTTCAGTCTTTATCAAGGCTGTGACTTGGCAGTCCTCAGAGCTCTGTCTACAACTCTCATTCACTCAATCTTGGACATCTTTGGCGCCTGGCGGACTCATGTGTAAGCTTCTCCGTGAATGAATCGGAGCAACATCGTAAGCGACGGCTGCCCTCCCTACCCTGGTCTACAGGAGCAACTTTACCCAATCTTGACATCAAGCACTGAACTTATAATCTGTATAAAACCACATGTAACTTACAGCCGATCAAAAGATTTACTCCTAACTGGCGAGTTTGGTAATAATAATAATAATAAATATTTAAATAATAAATTTATTTTGTTCAATAGTTCAATTGGAACATTTGAACTTAATTTTATATGCAGAATATATACAGATTTTGAAAATTTTGTGGGGCTTTTAAAGAAATTTCGGAAGCTTTAAGAAATTTTGAAAACAGTATACTTAGAAATATTGTACAAATTTTGGATTAATTTTGAAGCTTTTGCTATTTGTTTAGAGATTCTTGAAGATCACGAAAGCTTTTGAAAATGTTATAAAGCTTCTAGAGATATAAGCTTTTTCAAAGCTTTCTTTCGGAGTCCTTTAGAACTTCTCATCAAAGCTTTATATACCTTTCATTTAAAGTTCATTAAAGCCTCCCTTCGAAGCTTTCGACCTCTACCTAATTGCCGGAAACGTGTAGAGCTTTTAAACAAAGAAAGGAAGTCCTGGAAATTGTGTACACCTTCTTAACTCAAATATCTCCCGCTTGAAAACAATATTTAGATATGCAGTTTGGATACATCAAATGTTATTTCTAACCTTTCTCTATATATTTCTTCTCAATATTTAGCACTTTCGCAAATAAACACTTTTTGGTTGAAAATAAACTAAAAGTTCACAATGAGTGTTCGCACTTGAATGAAAAGATCCCACTTGATGACTTGTCAATGAGAAAGCCGACTCAGTGATCAAAAGATCCGCGAATATCCATCCAAAAATATCCACTCTGGTCTTAAGGTGAACGAGATCCATGTGAGCACACCGTCAATTTGGGATGGATAATGAAAATTGCACTGGGCGAGGAGAGTGTTTTTTTTCTTCTTCTTCTGTATTTTGATTAAAACTTTTCACTGTTGATGACCATGTTTTCTTTCTGAGGGTCTTTTTTGTTGTTGATTTCTTGACCTGAGCTCTACATCGTGTTCACGGTGTTGAAGAAATTTTAGCATGATGTGATTGATAAAAATGTATGTATACACATGTTGGAAATGAGTGAAGCCTTGTTGACAGGAAAAATCACAATCAAATTGCTAAATTGTTGAGTTGTTGGTTTTACTTGAGATTTTAATCAAGAGATCGATCGAACCACCTGAGAAGATTGATTATATTTGCGAATGCTTGGGCGGGGAAGGGTCCATTTCTCTTATGCCATATATATACTTTTTTTTTCGATAAAATAATTGGCCATATAGCTATATCTAAAGTACATATCGTATGACATTTTGGAAGGCATGAAGTGTTGCGTAACATTTCTGAACAACTATTAAAACGTATTAAACAATGTACGTGATCGCATTGAAAAGGAAAATCAGCGAATAAAACACACGATCGGTGTTGTTCGATAGTACCCATTCTGCAGTGAGGATCACTAACGATCACCCCAAGTGAGTATGTAATATGGAATGATTTTCTCTTGGTCTGTTGATTTCAAGAGAGCCAATTATGGATATAGAGACCCAACATTGACAATGAATTCTTGCAAGTGTTGGGAACGGAGGGGATCTTGTGTTGATTTGTTGAGACTTTTACTGAATTCCAACCAAAACGAGGAAATGGTAATTTAATAATAATAATTGAATATATGACTTCACAGGAATCACACAAAGCAATTAATTGTAATTTATCTATGTAAATAAATGATGGCCAGTGGGCAAACACTCTTTCACTGTCTGACCTGTCTGGGTGTTTATTTTAGAAATGCTGCAAAATTGATATTACACTCTTACACTTGTCAGTCTTCACGCAATATAATTGCAAACTTTCGGAAAATTTCTTCACTATTGATGGACATTGTAGGCAAATGGGCTTCATTGATGAATTTCATGCATCCAAGATGCAGAGTGTGGGCTCACAAGAAGCATCCCCCATATCAGACATCATCTTATTATAATTATGACCCAGGCATAAAACGAACAGTTTCCCCGCATTCGCGAAATTTAAACTTTATAATTAAAACGCACTACTTGTACCGGCGTTTTGCCCGTGTGCCTTGCGTATAAATCGTATAAATTATATATATGTATACCTACGATGTTTTTCCTCTGTATAAATAATACTTGATGGAATTATTCATTTAATTAACCATTTATTAACTCTGGCTTGGTATCTCATGTAGTGAAATGAGTTTAGATATCTTGACATACGCTTTCCTGTGAAAATGATGGATGCGAGCGAGGGGGATGGACAATAAAGCGTTTTTCATCTCCTCAACTTCCTATCCGGTGGCATTCGATGTGAAATAAATCATTTAAAGATGCTTCTCAACCATGTTCAATATCTCTATGCATTATCAACATACATCATCTATCCTTTCACTCACTTTTCCAACATATTTTAGCACAATCTTGCAAGATATCAGTTCAATGAAATGTTATTAATAGGACAGTTGTATTTAAAATGATCTGAGATCATGAAGTTTTCCAACAGATGGCGTTAGAATACAAGGCTCAGTTAAAGGATGTTGATCACAAATCTTTTTTTCAGTAGCTTTTTGGATAATTTTCAACTAAACTTTTAACGGAAAGTCAAACTAATGTAGGATTTCAAGACGGGGAAATTTTCCATCAAACATTGATTGTTTTAGTGTCAAACAGAAGTGAAAGTAAAATTTGTTACTTTACTCTCCAACCGCAAAAATATAAAATTACATAATGAAATGATCATGGAATATATAATATTTTTTTCCATGAATGTTCAGCAATGCTAGAAGAGTTCAATTGCCTGATGTGAACTTAACGTGATATTGACATTGCAAACAGGAGAGGTATAGACGTAATGATTAGGTGGAATAGCAAAAGAATTGCTCCACAATGTCTGTCTGACATGTCCAATCGGACGGAATTGAAGGTGGAAAGTGAAGGTGATCATTATGTAAAAGGAAAGAAAACTAAAATGAAATCACTCTGGCAAAAGTGTTGATAATGATAGTTTAATTTAGCATCAATTTGCAACATGATTTTGTAACATCCCTCCAACAAGAAGAGATGTGATCTAGGTGTATATATATATAGGGAAAAGGAGAACAGGCGTCTTCTTCATGCGATAAATCTCAACTGATGATTGCCGACTAATCGCAATGCGATCGATTTGCCTTTAGATTGCATATCCCCGCATTGAGAGTGTGGGGTAATTTAATGGGCGAATGAAAAGACAATAATCATCATGAGGCCTTTTTGCCCATAATAAACGCCCTGGCAAAAGACTTGATCAAGTGATCAAGTGGAAGAACTCGAATCAACACAATATCGCAAATGCACCTAATCATTTAAATATTTACGACTTGATTGTTTAGCGATGCTCGCGGCACCATTGTCTGACACGATCCCATTTTGTATACGGCATATAATGCACACAAATTAATTTTCACAGTTCATTCCACCCCAATTGAGTGTGATTGAGGAAGTTGTCCGGCCTTTTCATCTTCTTATTTCCTCATGCCATGCCTTGTGATAAAATTGGGAGAGAAATATATATTTTATTGCCTCACGGAGGGAATTTATCTAATGTGAAAATTGCCCGGTGACTCTCTTCCGGATAAATTATCAATTTTCATATTACCGCACATTACAAATGCAACCTCCACTAAGGTGTAGCCCGCAGATGTAATGTGAAGAAACAATGGGTCACATATGACATGCTTCCACCTTCTTTCAAGCCCACAACTCGCCAGATAGGTAACGTACACCCATATTAGATGAAGCTTATTTAGTGAGAAGGGTTGTCAGACTTAGCTTTCAAGCGATCTATGCGATCTATATATGTTTTTTTTTCTTGAAATCGTTTCACTTTAATTCCTCCTAAACGCACATCACCTAGAAAGCTTAGTTGAAAATTGAGCTGTAATCAGCAATTTATCAATTTGCCATAGCTGAATATATAAGTTGAAGAGTTGCCGGCAATTGCTCATAAATTTGAGTGTGAATAATTTTCTTTGATGAGAGATTTCTCTGAGTGTATCGTGTCGGTAAAAGTTTATCTCAATCTCAGATGGTAGCTAGTTTGTGTGAAAATTCACCATATAGAAAAGCCAAACGACACTCAATATCGTGGAATTTGACTTTTTCTCTTCCATCGCGGACAAAAGGCAATTTTGTGATGATTCGATGAAATTTCTTACCAAGTCACTCTATGTATTCTGGTCAATGTATATATAGTTTACAAGTGGCTTACATAGTGAAAGTTATAATGAGGCGGTTGGTCATTTTTTCACCATCATGTGAGACATTGTAAATAAAATCTTGGTCCGAAAAACCATTGAAACACCATGTTGCTCCTTATCGATTATCAATGATCAGAGAAATACAATTTATAGTTATGTTACTTTGCAATGTACAAGACAATTTTCCCTATATCCGTACTCATTTTATTACTTAATTGGAACCCCATTAGCCACTCTCCACTCTTGGATATATTTTCAACTTTTATAATTAAATCATTGTTGGAGGTAAGTATAAAGACTTTTTTTTTCGTGCACAACAAGAAATTTACAAATAAAAAACAAGAGGAATGATAAGATCTTGCGCGAGGTGATCTTTTGGGCAGAAACCGTGAACAATTTTCACCGATTCTTCAGCTGTGATCAATGTCGGATGACACTGCGACAGTTGTGGTGGTAAGCATGTTTGGTGACATAGTAATCTACTTAAAAATATATGTATGAAAATTAATATGAGTATATGTATAACCCAGGCAACGATCGTGGTTTAAAGATTACATTTAAATCGTGTCGCTGAATGTCTCTATTCCACTGATCACCGTTTTAACTGGCGGCAATTTCCTTTAAAGACTTCACACTGTGCGATCGCGATCAGTTAATAGTGTAAATTCATATAACAACATTGAATATTAAAGTGAAATTGCTTCACGCTGTTTTGGCATCCATGAATCAAATCATCATCGTCTCTTTACTTTATTATGACCATTAATCGCCACTGCTGCGATGATCGATTTAGTAATCATATAACAAACAAGAGTTGAAGATCATCCGAGAGACATTTTTCGAGCAGGACAAGTGGTGTAAAAAAAAAAGATGAAGCCTATCCACATGAGACATGCTCGTGAACATGGAAATGACCAGTTGCAACTATTTTGACATGTCTATTTTGCACATAAACACAGATATGCCGTCTGGACAATTTAGTGACAACCACAATCTGCAACTGATCATTTTCTCACCGGAACTGCCCATTTGGCACGTTTTCATCTCACTAGGTGATCGCGTGTGTGATTTTTATGTCAAACACGTAATTCCAAATTAGCGCAACGGATTTGATTAATTGCAGAAAAATGTTACACACACTTCACGTGAGAAATTTCATTTTGCACCTACACAACATTTTCTTCTCATTTCATCCATTGAGGTATTTTTTATTCTCCACTTTATCGTTTTGCCGATACTTTGTTGCACATGAACACATTGTTTGTAAATTTATAGAGAGATTTTTGGGCTCTGGGAAGCCTTAACCGCGAGACATGTTAAATTTCTCTGACGCCAACGAGGGGTTAACGTGGCATTTTTTTTTAAAGAAATCTATTTTTTTCTTGAATTTAAACGATTTGAACTAAAGTTACAAATAATTGAGGCAATTTTTGAAGATATAAAGAGAGTCAACGATCTTTGAAGAGAACTTAAAGTATTTCCTGGTTATTTTTTGCGAGAAAATCGTAAATAAAAACATTGTATTATACATTGTTCCAGTACATCCACATTTTCTATGAAAGCTCCTTAAAGTTCCGGCACTTGGAAGAGTCTATCAAACACTTCCCCACCTTTCAAAGCTTGAAGAAAAACTATAAAAGCTCTCAAAGACTTTAATAAAAAATATCTCCAGAATATCTTTAAAGAATTCACTAAAATAGCTTCAAAAATTGTAGAATGCCAATTGATTAAACTTATTTAAAACTTATTTGAAACTTATTTAAAAGCTTTATATTTTTTGAAAACCAATAAATCAATTCAAGAAGTTCTGACAGTGTCTTTGCAGAAGCTCACAAAGTGGCTCAAAAAAGTTCAAAATTTTGATAAAGCTCGTAAAATTGAAAAAAATAATCTAAAAATTGATAAAGCTTTAGGTAAAGATAATTTTTAATTAACAAAATTTATTGAAATTCTACTAGAAATTTCTAAAAATATTATTACCTCATGAATTCTTAAAAAAAGTTAAATTATATCTATTAGTACTTCCACTTTCAAAGACGTTTTTGCGTGCTTCCATTCTGTGGTAGGTACACCACATTTATCATAATATTCCCCCTTTTTATTTAAAATATTTTTGTCAAATTAACAAATAAAATATGTAAAACAATCTATACAGAAAATTATAACCCCTTGACAATCACATTTACTGTTCTCTCGAATTTTATTCATGATATCGCCCATAAAAAGGTGACGAAAGTTTGCAAGGTGTAACATTTTGCAGATTTATTACTATTGCACATTGTATTCAAATGATTTAGGTGTTTTTTTATTTTATTTTGAAAAAGAAATCACAAAGATCATGTGTTAGCCCGAAATATATTATCTACGACTAGAAATCATCAAATTTGTATTACAGAAGAATTGTGTAACTTCACACTATGTCATGGTGATAGTTAAGGAAAGTGAATGTAAATATTAGGTGATTATTAATTATTCATTATTCGGCACGCTAAAAAGGGAATTTTTCTTTCTTTGACAGAACGGGGAAAAACAATATTTTTTCTGCTTTCACAGCATCGGCGAGAGGATTGGATTTCAAAAGAAAAACGATTTCATTTATCTGCCTTTGTGGCGTGTCAGAAAATATTTAAATTACCCACCTTCCCATATACCTTTAATTCGATAATTGATCATTGATTTTGAACACTTGGCAGAATTCACTGGTATGGATATCCAACATTGACTATGCCAGCAGCTTTCTTCACGATCACGGGAGATGAATATGAGAGTCTCATCGCGTATGGTCATTTAATTGCCCAGCAAAATGCAGTGTCAGAGTAAATTTGTCACTTGCAATTGATCTGGCGATGTGATCTGCCAGGGGAGACCAAATGGAACGCGCCAACCTCTATATAGAAAGTGACAAGGTTGTTGGCGATTGTGAACTTTATGCGTGGATCAAGTGCAGAAAAACGATCACTCGCATTTCAATCTCATCACGCCAGGGAAAAAATCACTCGACACATACCCCCAAAAGTGGAACTTGAATGAAATCGCTCTTTCTTTTGTTAAGTCCCATTCGTTGGATGTATGAGCAAAAAAAAAGGAATCTCCATTCTGAAGACTTTCTTCTGCAACAGTTTCCGAAACTAAGTATAAACTCTTTTTGTCTCACCAACCATCCCGTCACCTTGTTCCGCGTCAAAGGGGTTACTCACAGATTGGGAAAGGGTCTTTTGTCTTTTAAAAGTTACCTTAACAGTCTCCCTGTATTAAGAAGAGCATTTCCGCAAAATATACAAAATTTTCAAATATAGCAATAATTGTCCGTTATTTATCAGTTGGATGAGTCAACGGAAATCTCTTCGAGGATCTTTAACTGCCCTCAAAGTGTTTGTTCTGCAAAAATTCGGGTGAGTAGCCTCTTTCCAAGCACGATTTTGCTTTCATTGCCGCGCATCTCTTATGGACTGCCTCTTTTGATCTCCGGTAGCCCGTGGCCAGTGAGTGTGACTGCAATTTCACCTCAGAGACTTCGCATAATCACAATGTGTGTAATTCGCCTGACATGCTGACCTTGAATGAGATCTTTTTATCGCAAAGTGGACGTTTCGAACTGCCTTGGAGACATTTGGCCCGGGTGGATGGATTAGTGTGAAAATTATGCATACTTCAGAGATTGACTTATTGATTTATCACAAATTTATGCACCACCCGAAGAGATATTTCCGTTTTGCAAGAAGAAATTGAAAGGAATGTCTCTTGTGGCAATATTGCGATATTATCGGTCAATTTGGAAGAAAAAGGTCCCTTTCCCGAATGAAAAGTGGGTAGATATTATAATTTCAAAAGTATGTAACGAAATACAAGGTGGGTTGTTCCAATAGTTTTCTTAAAAGTTAAAAAATACATTTGAAAACGCACGTTTTTTAAATCCTATTTATACATTGGCAAATTGTAAAAGTTCTAAAAATTAAAAAAAATTGCTTTATGTACAAATAGAATCGTTTTTTTTCCTACTTTATCGTCACGTCTCTTAACTTTTGCTTGCATATAACTATTTCATTCTGAAAGGAAAGTATGCAAGATGTCGAGGCTTTTAATTTCTCTATGTAGAAAACTTGAAAGCGATTTATGTTCTCGCCTTAAATACTTTCCGCCTAATAAAATCACACGTTATTCTAAGCCTGTTTTTGCCGCGAGATTTGCTTCTCTTTTGGATGAAGCTACAGGTATTTATGTCTTCATTGTTTGTCGCCATTGAACTTGCATGGAAGGAGAGCAAATATTTTTTTTCTTTCTTTTCCCAGCCGTCAATTTACAAACTCTTACCGCTACTTACTGAATATTACTTTCCGCAGAGATTTTCAAGATCTCATATTCAGGCAGACAGAAACCCCATGTGAATTCCATGGATAATTGGATAATTTCTTATTTAGTAAAATGCAAATAGATTCTTAAAGTAATTGGGTGTTAAAAGAGACCTCTCAAAAAATGACAAAAGAAGGTTGGGTGAAAAATTGATATGTAACCTTTTTTGGGGTTAATGTATCCATGACCTTTCTATTGTGTTCACTTCCGTGGGATAAATCCTAAATAATATAAGTGAATTCTCTTTGCTCTTTTCAAAGAAATAATTGATTTCTTTTTGCATGAGACACACCACAAACACTTTTGATGGAATTTCGTGAACATAATTTGTCAGTCTTGTGTTAATTTTTCATTGGAAAATAAATTACAGTTCAATTGATATTCGCTTTATTTTATGTGGCATTCATTATCATACCGAAGGCAATTTATTGCGTAAAATGTTAATCGAATGACATGCAATAGCATAAACATTCATAATTTTTTCGAAAGTCGATCGAAAATTTGAATTTTGCGGTTTATGAATTACCGCAAAACTCAAGTGTTATCGATTGATGGCAACATATTAATAAATGGTGAGATGAGGCTACCACACCGGCTGGGTAATATTTTTCACAAGTAAATTAAAAGATCGCATGATGCGATACAGGGAGGAAACAATAATGAAAATGTCAGAAGGGCAATTTATAAAAATAATGACATTGGTGAAACTATTTTTCGATGGCTCCACACGGTAAAAAGATGCTTCTCCTCATCTGATGACGATCAAACTTGTTAATAACGAGTAATTTGTATTTTTTTAATTATATCTTTGCAGAAGTTTTTTTTAGTAATTGTTTGACAAGGGGTAAAACCATTGACCTAGATATAAGAATCGAACATAAGAAGAATATGAGATATATAAGAAGTTGATTTAATATTTTTTATTACCTTTTTTTACAATTAAAGCATCTATCTTTCAACTGAACTTTTTGGTCGTAATTAAACTCTTCGTCTTGTTAGTATTTGTTTCTCAGAAGTAATTTTTGCATTGATGCTTCTCATGGCAAAACTTTTGGGAAAAGATCTCTGCATAGATTAATGTATAATTTATTTTGTGCCATTTAATATTTTCTGACACACACTCCTCTTCAGCATTAAAACCGCAAAGTCTTTTTTCGCCATCTCAAAGGAAAATCGCAAAGTGGGATTGACTTTGCAAGAGAGCTTTCGAATAATTTAAATGATGTAAATCGCACACAACAATGTATCAATACTGTGTGTTGTTAACTTCAATAATAATAATAAGCCAGCAACAATGCCTGAAGGTGACATATGCGGCATTTAAGTGTACGGTCAAATGGGGTTCGCGCAATGAAAGAAATTCCTCAATTTATTAGCTTCCTGAATTTCTTTTGGGTTCACACTTGCAGAAAGTTGTCTCTTTTCCTCATTTGACACTCTTTGGTCTCATGTTACCAGCCCATGGGCATCTCGCGAGTGAAGGTATAACATGAGACGAGGTGAAAAGTGAGTGAGAGAGAAAAGTGCATTTTGAGGAAATAAAAGAAACCAAATATTGCAAAGTGCACCAGAGCACAAAAAATCGCTCAACATACTCAACGTTGAAGCTCTAATAAGGTAGAAATTTCTCCGATTCGCATCGTTTTACATAAATTTATACAATATTCCCTGGGTTCAATCGGCCTGTCGATTTTCCGCGCCATTTCTTGTTTCACCTCCCAAGGGGGGTGAAACAATTGTGATACATCGGCAGATTTTTTCACTCTTTCTCACTCCTCGCACTCTGATTTGGATGCTGTACGGCAAATGGCATCGGTATGAGGTGCCTTCTCGTACCAAGTGTATGCAGAATACACAATAATTACACTCAGGCGTTCCAACCCATACAAAACTGATGCCAATCGCACATGAAAGAAAGTTGATTGAATGGGACATTAAAATGGATAAAATATTTATGTAGAAGAAAACCTTAATCCGCACAGATTCCATCCTCCAGTGCATTCAAGTGTATCAATGAAGATCATATAAAACTAACATGAAATAATCCCCCCCCCCACCTGGAACACCACATAGCATATGAGATATTCCAATTTGTTACTCTATGCATCTCTATTTGTTAAATATTAAAATATACAATAAACGTGTGAAAGATATGGTGAGAAACACAGAAATTCCATCTGCAACAAAAATCAATGCAATTTTATGCAGGAGGAAAAATACTTTTGCTTTTGCATTCAACCGCGATGGCAGGTGAATATTAAGTGACTTGAAATCTATAGAGATGTTTGATTCAATATTCAGCTCGAGTATCTTAAGTTCCTCCAAGTGAAAATACTGCCAAATGTGAAGAAAGGAACCGCCAGGATAAGTTACACAAAAACACCAATTTATGTCGCAACTGCTTCAGACGACATCGTCATCAAGAAATTTCCATTACAAACTCAACATCAAGTTGTGGTCTTTTTATTTTTGAATTTCAACTGCCACCAGTCTTAGTTTATTTTACAAAATATTTACTTTAACGGGTATTTTTCAAAAATATATTTAAAATAACTAAAAAAAAAGAAATTTAAATAAAACATGTTTAACTTTTAATATTCTAATTTTTCGTATCGCGATCGATAACCTAACTCGCTTTAGGAGCACTAAAAGCCGTTATTTCCAAACTGACGTGTATTTTGTCGTCGAAGCGTGAGCATTATGTAAAAATAACTAGGTGTGCAAATTAGCAAAATTTTAAAACACTTCCCGTAACAAGTTCCCACATTTGGATCTTATCGGCTCTGTTAATCTAAATGCAAATTTGCTAAAATTGATACCCAACGTGAAACACCTAATACACACGACCATACTTGCCAATTAGGCACACGTGAAAATGTCTCTCGACTGGAATTTGAGGTAAAATTTTTCTCTCACCGAAAAATGATGTCAATTGTGTGATAGCAAAAAGGCTCACCCGGAGTCTTGGTTACATACCTGCAAAGGGAATAGAGAAAAAAAGGAAATTATTTACTTGCTTAGCGAGAATATGCAATAAAACATTTATTTCATATGATTTGCATAAATATAACATTATAAAAATTCAAAGCACGATCCAGTATTGTCTTTTATCTGTCTCTCGAGTGCACCGGAGAAGGGAGGAAGCAAATGCAAGGAGGTTGAAAAGTAAGTGAGACGATTGGAGTGTGACTTGAATTCCTGGCAAAGCGAAAGAGAGTATTCTAGTTACCAGGGTTACCAGAAGAGATGGAGAGTGTGGATATTAAGCCTCTTGAACAGACTCCTCTAACTCTTTCTCTTGATCTTAACATTACACCACAGGGTATGCATAAATGATAGGTTTATGCCAAAATATTAGATTAATACAAAAATCGTAAACGTTTTTTATTTTTGGTTTGATTAATTTTTAGAAGTGCTACACTAAAGATAGATCCTCACTATCAAATTAGTTTAAAAGATTTCAATGAAAGGATCTTTTATATTAATTAAGAATAAGTCTTAAACTTTAGGATTAGGGCTGCTTTTAAGCGGGAGGCTAGCTTAAAATTTAAAACTGCTTAAAACTTTTAGACTGTCTTAAAACGTAAGGCTCCTTAAAGCTTCAGACAAACCTAAAGCTTAAGACTAGCTCCCAGATTAGGGCTGGCTTTAAGCTTAAAATTTAAAGTTGCCTAAAGCCTAAAACTGTCTTAAAACGTAAGGTTGCTTAAAGTTTAAGGTTGATTTAAAAGTTAAGGCAGCTTAAAGCTTAAGACTGTCTTTAAGCTTAATTAAGGCATATTTTAGAAAAAAACATTTTTTTTGAAATATTTGAACTATTTGAAGCAAATTTGATGGTGTGGATCTATCTTTAGTAAAAATTTAAAGTTCTAATGAATATCAGAATTCGATAGTTTAGCGTTGGCATCGTTAATTCTTTTATTTTCAGGATTTGTTTTTGACTTTGTGATAGGACAAGGTTCTAGGCTGTATGTGTACGCTTTTTGCAAGGGTATGTTTGAGTGAAGTTCCATAAAAGTGAGAATATTTCCGGAAAATTATGAAATGTACATATTATAGTTTGTTTAGGGGAAAGTCTTTCTAAAACTTTCCTTTTCAAAATCGGTTTTATGTAAGCCTATATACATATAAGTTTAGACTGATAAGGCTAGGTTTATCATCTAGTCTAGCTTGACAATTTCATTAAATGTTTGGACATCTTACTATCAAGGTTAATTCATAGTCTTCTTGTTCACCCTGTAAATTGCGCCGAGGCAAATGAACATCGAGGAGGGACAGTATTTATATTGGTGCAATATTTTTGATTTCTTTGCAAGATGCGCACGCTTTGATCGAGGTCCCGTATCGCAAATTACTCATCTCTTAGGGAAAAGAACGTGTTTTAATGATGGACACAGCCACAATTAATAACACAGAGCGATGGTTTATACGCGATACAGTACAGAGAGAAGCAAACCCGGAAATTTGCAATAAATTTCAAATGTGGACGAGCAGTGGTTTGCAAATAATGCACATATTTGTATAAGCTAAAATGTTATCAATTGTCTAATTGTTTCCTCACGATAAACTCATTTGCCAAAGAAATTGTTCACATTTCGATGTACAAATTCCCTCACATCTCCATCAATATTGTCTGCAAAAGTGTTTATCTTTTTTCTGCCAACTTCAAGAATGGTAAATGAGCGTGCAACTGGGGTTATTTTAGCCACACAAGTGATTCTCGAAAACGTGAAGAAGGAAATGTGTCACGTTTGGATCGTTTGAAAGGGGAGCAACAGAGGTAAAATGAGACCATTAATTAATATATTGCTCACATTGGGACTTTTACTTTCACGGAAAATATATACTCAAGCACTTTTGATTGTTGTGTCACTTCACCATCGCCAATAGTTGTGGAATTGTGCATGAAAAATTACAAATGTAAATATCATGTGTGGTTTCCTCGTCTATTAATTGGTGAAATTCCGGACATTAAAGCCACATTAGAGCTCTCTTTGCCCAGTAATCGAACTCTTAATCTCTTTGACACTTTTGCAGAAAAATTCCTCCGCCTCTACACAGCTTAGAGAGACAATAAAACACTTGAGAGACGCGATAGGACGCTTCAGGTGGGGGATCTTCTACTTTATTGATTCACATTATCTGTGCATTTAATCAAAAGCCAGGTGGTGAGGATGTTGGAAAAAATTTTTGGGGTCACCTTTGAAAGTGTAAAGTGTCAGAAATGAATCTAAAAACTATTCATTCTCTTTCGTCACTATCTTTTGCCAATATAATCGCTCGAGAGACTCTCTCAAAAGGCCCTCCGGGCGATATTTGAGAGTGAATGAGAAGAAAAGAGATCTTTTTTTTTGAGAGAAGAATAAAAATTTCAGTAGGGTGTGCACCACGGATGGACAGGAAGAGTGATCGACGTACCCTGAATGGAGATCCTTTGTCTTAGAAGACACAATGCATCCTTGAGAGTTGAGGTTTGTTTTTCACCACAGTGTCATCATAAAGACAGAAGATATACCCCTCATTTCGTACCACGAAAATATACACAGCACACATTTTGGAACCAATAAAAATTATGGTTCATTGTTTTCAGAGCCATTTATGTGATTCTCGTGAAAAGCCAAAACATTCGGTCGAAGCATAAAAACACCGTCAATTTATTATTTCCTGACGACCGAGAAAACATGCCCAGATATATTCTCAGGTTATCCGAAAATATTGAGAGGCAAGGCAAAGAAATTCACTCATCTCATTGGCCGCCATTTACCCAAGATAATTAGGTTTACTTCCCAGTGCCATCAATTTATCGAATGACCGGGAGGTTGATGATACGGTACACGCAATTATATCCACGATGTGCCATGCTTCTTCATTCACGGAGTGTCATTTTTGAATGAAGGGGACACTAACTAAGTTTACGAGACACGAAGCCACAAAGGGCATACGGGCTGTAAAAGAACTGGTTTTTGGGAATGGTTAATTTCTATGTTCCAAATACAAGTTTCTAGATTATTTTCATGGTATTAATTTGGGAAATATTGTGATAGTTTTAGGCCTAGTCCTGAATCAGGATTGCAGACCAATCGTCTTCAAGACTTGAACAATTTTAATGTCGCGATAATCATTACCCATGCCTTATAATTGATAAGCCGAGATTTTGAGCTGAATGGTGGGGTTGAAATTATCGAAAGTAGTAGAGATCACAAGAGACGATAATTTTGTCTTGAGAAATGGAAAATTGACAGGCGATTGTGAAATTATCAGTTTATTCATGGCACAAAATCGCATTCATTAACTACTGACTGATTTAATTTCATCTTGAGTGCGAGTCATAAAAAGATTTTTACGATTATCTCGCAAGACGCGCTGCAACTCCCATCAAAGAAAGTTCATTCATACCCTGACCCTGAACTTCGTGAGTCAGAGAACGACACCGGTCTTCGATGTCCACGGTATTAGAATTTTTTAACACAGCCAGAGACAACAAAGTGGAAAGCCGCTTCTTGATTTTCACTCTTAGGATTGCGGAAGGAGGCAGATCAAGGCGCCAGATATTAGAAGTGATGTACAGCAGACTAAATGAATTAGGCAATTTTTAAAAGTTTATGTCCCCAACAATAAGGAAAAGTTAAAACAAATCGGTTAAGTTAAGAGAGCTTTCAAAAATTTCACAAGCTTTTTGGAAGTTTGGTTAGCTTGTGATCTTTAAGCTAAGCTTTAAGAGTCTTTGAAAATCTTGTAGAGCTAAAGAATCTGAACTTTTAAGATTTAAAATGTAACTTTGATAAATTTACTTATTATTTAAATTTTAATAAGTTTTTGAATAAAGTTTTTACAGATCGCGACATCCCAATAAAAATTTTGGAGAGCTTTTGAAGATTCAAAACATTTTTTGACATTAAATATTCTCATATAGGTACATTTATTCGGTTTGAATTCTAGAGCTTTTAGAGCTTTGAAGCATTTTAGGATTTTCCATAAGCTTTCTTTGAGGATGTTTATTATGATAGAATATAAAATTGATGAGATAAAAGCTGTCTTCAAAGTTTTTAAAGTGTTAGAAAGTTTTCATACAAAATGTGGACATTCTGGAAGTGGTGTACGCCTTTTCAAGTCTAATATCTCCCCTTGGGTTAAGTGTTGCTTGAAAAATTCAGATTCTATAAAAATTAAAGAAATAAGTAGAATTTTTAAACAAATTTCTATCTTATGAATAGCTCTAAGTAATCTATTCTACCGCATATTATAAAATCTTATTCAATACGTAAAATATTTCGAATTCTTTGAGATTTCTCGCATAATTTAGAGTTTCTGAAGTATCAGAAGCACATTTTCTACCCTAATATATCCCCCTTGTGCCAGTTATTTGATACTCTCGACGTATTCAAAGGGGATCAAGTGAATGAAATGCTGGATGGAATCAAGCAGATCAGCTGATTCTGCTGACCAAGAGCCAGTGACATGGAGTTTTTCTTTTTCTTTGTGAAATTCTCGTATGCTGTGCCTGATTACTTCTTGATCGCGTTCTCTCTGATGATCACACCAAGTGATTATTTCATCAGACACAGGGTCAATGATCTCACACACCATGCAGCGCGCCCAACAGATGTCTATTGTATTAATTTATTGTCCAATTAAAGTGGCTGAATGAAGAAAAACCTTGATCTTAAAAGAGAATTCCTCATTCTCACCCATGAAACCATCTCTATAGGGATGGTGCCTCATTGAGAGATCATTTCGATCTCTTGAGTATATATGGATTTTTTTCTTAGCGTGCCGCAACTGTAAGTTCCGCCTCCCTTTGAACCTGTAAACCTGCAATTTTCACCAAAGTCTTCGTCAATTTATGTTGCAGCCGAGTCTTGGTGCATCACACATTTTCTTTTAATTTATTGCTCATGTCTAAGCTGACGGTGGCAATTACTTTGTGCCCAGTTAGTTTTGTTTATTCGGGGAAGCACGATGCAAAGCATCTCACACGTTAGACAATATGAAGTCGAATTTCCATTTAACAGCTCCACAAATTACTCATAAAAGATACGAGAAAATATTTTACACCACCAGAGTGTTAATATGTTATTAACCATTCTATACGATGAGATTATCTCTAAATTTGCCACTGCTTTACCACAGAATGTATCTTGAGGAGTAGAAAAATTTTTGGCTATAGTGTTTCGTGAAAGAGAATTTTTTTTAATTCGACAGAAGTCATAATTCTTTTCTCAGTGATTCGTTCCACATTTCTCTTCTTTTCTATTGCTTCGTATGAAAATTTGGAACATGAAATTTGGGTGAATTGGCCAATTTCCTGCAATAAAGTCGCCCACATTTGCTTTGAAAAACCATGGAAAGATTTGAGTTTTAAATTCACATTTCAGTATTACAAGATGCATTTTTAATGCGGTAGTTCTTGTGTTTAAAATTAGAACAAAAGAATGCGGAAGAATAGCAGAAACGTTATAGTTTTCATTACATTGAAAGAATATCTTCACAAGAGAATATTGTCCAATGTTTTCTTTTCATAAAAATTATAAAAAAAAAATTTAAAAAGCGCGTAAGCGTCTGTTGCGAAGCAATTTCAAATATTTCTCGTTTTAATCGGATTACAATTATTAAATCGTTCCGAGAAATCGTATCTGTGAAAGGGTAAAAATTTAATTTATCTTGGATGTGGCAAGTGCGTTATATGCATTTTGTAATCATGGAATAAAATGCTGCTCGCCGTGTGCAGCGATACTCTTCCCAATTAATCTTGCAAAGTGGTAATACACCCATGTTGCCATGGAGGTGCGATAAAGAAGGCAATTTTACGATAGGTAGGGACTAGGACTTGTGGAATTTATTATCATTTGGCACGTCCAGAAGCCGTTACTTGTGGTTCACCTGACAAAATGATGCGCAAAAGGAGGAAATTAGCGTGCAGCGGCATGATTTGTACCGCAGCGATGCTGCTGCCTCTCGCCTCCGATCGCGATATGGCCACTCGACAGCTCGACGCGGGATGATATGTACGTTATAATTAATTTAACTCTTAATGTTGTGTCACGTACAAGACGACTCACCGTATGCACGGGCCATTGTGCCTCCATACGCATACTTTCATATCAATCACCATCTTGAATATTTGCACAGTGACACAGAGATTATTGAATATTTGTACTTGTTTTTCTATATTCTCCTACTCTCTTGGCAAACTATGGACATGATTATCTCTCCGCATTATACATTGTCCAACTTTCTTCCAACATTATCATCTTTTCCTCACAAGGACTGTGTTTGCATATTTTTCTGTGGGGAGAAAAAAAGTTATGCTGAGGATGCAAGAGTTTCTACCTCGACTGAAAATTTTGATAGTTATCAAACAATTTCACTTCTCTACCGATAGATTCTTTAAATTCTTACTTTAATAAAATATTATAAAGCCATTCAATTTTCACAATCATGTCCTTTTACTTTCCATATAACTTTAGTTAAATTTTATTAGATTGAATTAGTACCATTACTTTATAGATTCACATAAACTTTTAGAAAGTTTGAAACACCTTCCTGTGATAATTGATAAAAACTTGAGAGATTACTAAATAAATAAATCATAATATTTTTTCAATTAATATCTTTTAATAAATAATTAAATTCATATGAAGATTTTCCATCGTTCCACGTATAGTCATAGGCATTTTCTCTCTAAACAAAAGTTGGAAGAAAAAATTAAAATACAAGACAGCAAATATAATTTCAATGCGCTTTAATTACCTCAGCACTTGATGTTGAGTGTTATAAATAAATAAAATTTGTAATAGACAATTTATTATACTTAAATTTGCTCTAATCGTTTTGTTCATCAACCATACATATAAGATTTAGATGAATATTCCAACTAAAAAGCACTTTAATTTTATCCCAAAACAAGAAACGTGTTTTGATATTTGCATTTGCTATTGAGAAATGCGCGAAATTTGTAATTATAATTTATTTCACTGTTATTATTGTCAACATTTTGCCATATTTCAAATGTTTCTTTAAAACCTGTGCATGAGGTTCAACCTACACTTTTGCCATATTGTTGAATAGTCGACTTATCATCTGGGAAATTTCGAGACATTTTTCGTATAAAGAGACCGAAAGTGACTCGGCCTGCAAAGTTAAAACATGGATATGAAATTGATGTTAGAAGTAACAAAATATAATATTATATATGGCATGATTTTCTATATATTTAGCAATGCAATGGAAACAACAATATGTAGGAAAAGAGGAAGAAAGTTCGAATTATTTGTTTTAAGTGATCACCAATGCCATCAACTTGGTGTTCCTTTTTGGTTTCAGTGTGACTTCAATTGAATATTACCTGCCGCATAACTATATGTATATGTTGAGGTGATAAATTATTCACACCACGCTTATGACAGACAGGCAAAGACAAATTAGCACCACATGAAAGTGTTAGTGCAACTTCTTGCATCTTCAACCGTGAAATTCCGTCTATAAATGCAAAATGGACAAATGTTCATATGGGAGAGTGCTATACAATTTGCTGGTTATCTCTGGCGTGGAATAGGGAACGATATGCCGGAGACAAATGTACAAAATCTGCACGAGAATGGAACGGTGGAAGAGGAAAAATGGATACAATTTAGTCTACTAATGTAAAACCATATATTGTCCTTTCAATAATCAACATGTATGAAGTTAAATAAATATTCTCGTAATTGAAGCAAATTGACGATCTTAGAGAAGTGAATGTGTGGGAGTGTGTGATGAGAACAATGCAGGCCTGAAATGAGAATAAATATAACCGAATACGAAGATCAATTGAAAGATTACTGCATGAACTTATATTTCTCTTTCTCTCATTCTTGGCACTTTTGTGCTGTTTCATAAAACCAGATCAATATGCAATGTTCTGTATGCCTTATGAATTCTTTATATGCATAGATGGCTCTTGCTGAGTCATCGTTCTTGGAAGATACCTTAGCCGGGTGAATGGGAGACGAAAGGAACAGTGAGAGATCTTTTCAAGAGAATGGAGTATATTGTGTAATGTTTATTTAGACACTTTTTTTCCAACTTCCTTCAATTCAAATTGGAGAGAAGAAAGGAATCACGTAGGAATGAGGCAGTAAAAATGTCCCACTTATGAATGATTTATCCAAAGATGGATTATGGATGGTGAGAACTGTCTTATTTTTAGTATCTTTTCCCGAGAATCGCCCCAAGCACCATTAAATGGTCGGTGTGACTGGTATTTGTGTCTTAGTGATGAGTCTTATTCTTATGATGGCCCGAAGAACCGATTTTGCGTTATCATCTGACCATCTTAACCGGAAAACTCCTTTATATTGTCTGTTATGAATAAAAATAAAATTCCTCAGAATACGGAAAAGTTACCAAATCCGGATTCTACAGCATAACTGCATAAATGTAGACATTTTAGAAGTTGTAAAACCTGCCAGGCATCATACATCTCTGCACATTTTCACTTAAAATGATAATTTATTGCAATTTAACAAGAACAATTGAGCAGAAAAGATGATGAGCAATTCATCGTTGTCCGTTTTCGGCATCTCCTTTTAATTACACTCAATGCCATTCAATCTGTCTTCAAGTGTTCCTCAGGTGGAATTCATTCACTCTCAGCGCGGTGATTTCGGAGAAATGCATTGAAGCTGTGCCTTTCAATGAAGTGTGGGACGAGGTAATTTATTCCATTATGAAAAATGAATATACAGCATTTTTGCTTGTAATACCATCAGATGAAGTTCACTGACATCCCTCGAGGAGGAGAAAAAAATGTGACTAATAATATTTTTTTTTTATTTCTTCAACGCCCCAAAAAATCAATGTTCATTTCACGTTTCTGTAACGTTGACTATCACAAAGAGATCTAAATTGTATATACCTACATAATTAAAATTTACAGGCAGATTTTACCAATATTAAGGAAGCGCGTTTTAGAATTTGAAAGTTGTATAAGTTCTTGCGTAAATTATCAGATGATTAGACTCAATGTATATTGAGTCTAATTAAAATAGCAATTGCGCACGTTCTTCAGTGTTAATCTAAATTATTTTCCACTGAAAGGGTCTTCTTTCCGCTTCTTATCTCTTACTTCTCTTCAGTGGAAAATTCTCTAAAGATAATGCTTCTTGGGTAAAGTGTTGCTCATTTCGAAAAGGTCTTGAATAAGTATTTTTATATTAACATTTTTATCAAATTGCAAATATATTGCACAAATAAGCCTTTACAAAGTGGAAATATGTATTATTTATTCACTTATACTATGTATGTACGTAATGTATGTACAAATTTTAAACAAATTTCTTATTTCCTCAAAACAAAAATCCTTTACATTAGACTGATTAGACTTAAACAGACTATCTTAATTAGGACACGTTAATTTCTAAAAGACAAGCAAACATTCCATGACTTTCCAAGCAGAATGTTTACTGACGTGAGCAATTAAATGTTTCGCAATAGCAATAGGTTAGAACTTATAGAGATGTGCGAAGAACTGGCTTGATTTTTTGAAGAAAAACAAACATATTAGACCATTCATTTCTGATTTTATGTGTGCGTTTTATTCTTGAAAGAGGAAATATTCCTTTAAGACAATTTCACCACGTTTGGAAAATAACAGTGCGCAATCTTTAGCCAGATACATAAAACTCGTTGCTGTTATAGAATTATTCCCGAAGCTGGAATTTGCCACATATACACTCGTTCAGTGAACGCTCTCATGGGGAAAAGAAAATATACTCAAAGTCTCTGTTGAGGAATAAATTGAATTAAAGTTAATTAGTGGTCGTGTGTTGAATGATGATTTGAAACATAAAAGAGGAAAATTTTGTAGAACTATGGGCTCAGGGCTTTGTGCCTTGAGCCAATAGCACAAAGTGAGACTTTACGGGGCGACATGTCTCATTTTGACAAGAATCTCGTTTATGATTGAATCTGGAGAGTCATTCAGCGAAATAATTTCTCAACCAAGTGATTAATGTGGTAAATTGCTTTATATATTCTGGAATTGAAGGAAAGTCCTTCTTCTGAGTTGTGGAAACTGTGAATGCACAAGAATAATTGATTCAATGTGAAAAACAAGTTCTCTGATTTAAATCATCTTGCATGGGTAGAGAAATATTCTGATCACGCTTTTATTGTCCGATGGAGAGGATGATGAGGAGATTCACATGTTGACTTTTCTCCGGAATTCCCGAAATTACTCCATGGACGGTCATGTCTTCTTCATTTTGAACATTTTGATGAATGCATTGACGCTGAAAAATCCGTAATAATCACAATCATCAAACACCGTGGCTGTTCGCTTTGTCATTATGCACGTCTGTGCTCATGGGCCTTTGTTGCTCCATCGAAAATATCCCATGCGGACTCCAAAATGGAATACAGCGTCTCCCCACCCATAAAATATTCCCTTTACGATGCACTCCTCGTTGTGGTCATAAAGATGTTTGTGGTAATGAATATTTTCGTTAAATTGCCGTATGACGCATCTTTAATATTTGCATTCCAGCAGTGTCATCGGCGGCATCTTGCGACGCCCGACGATCGATCCCATGGATCGTCGAGGAAATTTAATACTGAATGAGGTTTATTCTGTCCACGTCTCTCACCTCGAGAATGAATTTTTCTTCCCCGAGGAAGACATTGTTTGAGGCAACGGAGCCAGGGAGTTGCAAGAAGTGCATTTATAGAAACTCAATTGTGACATATAAATCAAACTGGATGATGTAAGTTGATCAGCAGGTCTGAGGGGATGGAAAAAAGCCACCAAATTGCAAATGCATCAGCTACAAAGCGACTTTTTCTCGCCAACCATTGCCATTTTTTTAACGACTTAGAGAGTTCAGATCTCTGAGACAGTTTCTTCACCAGCTTGGATGGCAAAACCATAAACACTAACGCTTGTTTATTTATATATCTCACATTTCACCATATATACTGAAATCGATCTGATTTTCCTATTTTAATTGTTGATCCAAATACAAATTGGCGAAGGCAATCGAATTTCATTTTCTCAGAATCGTCTCATGCGCGCGGCTCAATGAAGCACCTCACCACCGATACAGAATGTATTGCAACATAATGCTTGTATGTGCCTATCGCCGCATTTAATATAGTGGATGGTAAACTAATAATAAAAAGAGTGTATGCGAAAATAATTTCAATAAAACTTGTGAGCAAGTTCTCGTGCTGTTGTGTGGCTGCTGGTTGTGATGCGTGTCCAGGTCTTCTTTCACTTGTCTGAGGTGCTTTGAACCCAAATGGTAGAGGACGGTACCTCGGGACGCTCTCTTCAGCTTCTTCATCAGTCACCGTTGACTTCTTGGCCTAAAGTTCCTTTACCCCCATCATGCAATAAGCATATTAAAACTTTATAATCTCACTGTATTACTCCCTTTTTCCACCATCACATTATGTATTTTTCGTGCACCAGCCAGACATCGCAAGACTCACCACAATAATGACTATCTATGATAAATAGATACACAAGACATGGGTACGCCTAGATGTTTATATCCCTATTTATTTCACGTGATATTGCTGATACAATATGCACTTGATCTTATTTAATCGAGGGCTTCACGAAAGATGCTCACCATGTTTATGCATATAGGACTGTGGATGTTCCCTTTATTGAAAGGAAAATCTAGATCGTCTATGTAAATGCATAGTAATTGCCATGCCTTTAGTTGCTGATTCGTGCACACGTATACTCTTTAAGATTCATTTATCTTTGAGTCCTGGGAATCGATGAAAGAACGCCCTAATCATAAGAGTCGTTCCAGCTATAAGAATTAATAAGTCAAAATGAAATATTCGATCTATCAGAAGGGTTTCATGAAAAAAAACCTTGCTCTTTAGATTAATTTCTTAGGTTTGTTGGATTGTAGAACTTTGAAGAAGATTCTTATTAAAGAAAAATGACCTTCTAAAAATTAATTCATCATTGCAAGAGTAACACAAAATTCAGCTTCTGTGTAACGCGTCGAAAAAAATATAATGAGTGTTCCGAGAGACAAAATCGATCTACCATATTATTGATATTTAATGATAAAATAATTATAATGAAGGAACACGAAGAGGATGTCTGTATTCGGTGAAAATGAAGTGAAAATGTACACATTTTGCCTTCAATTTCCTATTTCGGATCTCAAAAGTCAACTTTCTTTCGATTTCAATTTCAAGTGATTTATATGTACATAACGATAGATTATCAAGTGGTTAGTTAGGGTTGGTGTAAAGCTGGATGAATTGACAGACATGGGAAAATGCACCGAGTAATGACATGCTATATGTAATGTGTGGAAAAATTGTTTGAAAAGATGAAGTATGGTGAAAAGGAATAGGAAGATACACATAAATGACTATCTCAGTTCGTGTGTTGCTCAAGAGTTTCCTTCACCATGTACAGGCCTCCATATTACCTTTCCGCGTATAATTTATTCACCATTGAAGAAAAATCTGTCAATTCCCTTCTTCACTGCGTCTCGATCCACTTGAGCCTACATCATTTGAAAGGAAACCTCCTGTGAGGGTTCTTACAATATTTATTTTCTATATATGCATTTCTTGTATTTTTATGATCTCGTCCAATTCACATTATATGTCCATCTAGTGATTCTCATAACATCATCTTGAGACTATACTATTTTCTGAGAAGGAATTCCTTCAATGACCACACCATTTTCATGTCTTTGAACCTATCTTGGGCGATTAGTCTCCCCTCGGCAATTGAGCAATTGTTTTTCTCCACACCGTGGAGAAAGAATTACGCAACCATGCTCAAATACAGTTCTAATTAGTATGTAATTTAAGTTAAAAGAAAGTCACTCGATGGGATTCCTGCTTGTCACATGTGATTAAGTGTAACCGCGACGACGGAGATATTTGGGCATTTAATTAGCACTGAGAGAGATATTTACTTAAAGCCTTTTTCCTCGAGATGAAATAACAGTGAAAATGTGAAGTGCTTGAGCTGAAAGTCACAAGAGAATGCATTTCTTGCGCGCGCAACAGCACTAAATTGAGGCAAAAGTGTCTGGTTAGAAAAATAAACGAGATGAATTTCAAACTCCTTTCCGCTTTTTCCTCACAACCATCGCACTTGATGCAATTTCTTGGTTTCTGAGAGTCTATGCAAGTGAATCTAGCAAAATTCCAATGTTTATTGTACAATCAGCTGTTTTCATTTTCATCTTTCTCTTCATCCAGATTCTACTGCGCATAGGATTCAGTCTAAGTGAAAGCAGCACGATTCTCTATTGATTGGAATTTTTTATTTCATTTGTAGATTTAAGAAATGCTAAACATCTTAAAGTTCCTACTTACATCCTTTTTTAAAGTTGTATGTTAAGGTATTTGAAATTACTGTAATAATTTGTCAGATGGATGGTCTCCCTCACAATTTATGCACCTTCCGGCTGACATAAAATGCAACGCCTTGTCTCATGTGCATGAACATAACGTGAAAACCAAGGAATTCATAAAGACTCTACCAATGCTATAAAACTCAGAGTAAAATGGTCATAGAGTTCACCGCACAATCTTGATGCCTTCTTTGCCTTATCATTGATTGATTTTTCGATACATTGTGCGGCAATGAGTGATGTTACGTTAAAATGAGTTTCGACACTACATATCCTCAAGTCTCATTTTCTAACATCACATGCACGTGTTGATGTGAGGGAAAAAGAACTTACAAAGTGAGTTGACCGCAAAAATTTGCATAGCACAAAATGGTTCTGTTTGTGCCATTATACACAAAGATCCGCCACGATAACGCCTCTGTGTGCCACAAAATGTCTTACAATGCTAGAGGAAACTTGTCCTAGCCATTTAGAAAATTATTTCTTGTGTCACACAAAACCATATAGCCGGTTGAGGAGAAAAATATTTAATCGATCCAAAGCAAAATAGAAGTGCTATTGTTTTCGCCTCACCATTTGAATGGTCATTGTGGTGGGTCTAATCTAAATGTGGCGGATAAGATTTTCTGCAAATATGAGGGTAAAATGCTGCTTTCAATTAAGTGAAGTGTGTGTGGAATATAATTATCAAACGGGTCTCACTATGCAAATCCAGATTATGACTTGCAGTCGCACCTCCTGTACCCAGGAGTTGCGATGACTAATCCAGACCATAGAGCAATTCCTCAAGTATGAAAATCCATTAGTGTGGGCTTGATCAGATGTCTTCTCCACCCTCATGATCTCACTGTATGCTAATCGCCAAGGCTTACGTATGCAAAACCATATTTACCGATACTAAACATTAAGGATCACAATGTGCAATCTGGCAAAACGGAAAATTATTTCCAGACAACACTCATTTTATGCGTGTGTCAACTCATTGAAATGCACTTTACATTGCCAATACAGACGTCTGTGGAATAAGGGAAAAAGAACTATTCCCTCCATCTGCTCAATAGACACTTTTCATGTTTCACGATGATTCTATGTGGACGAGAGTACAAAAGGCAATGTACAACACTGTCGGAAGAGTGTTGAGCATCTCGGGGGAATTTCACATTTTCCCACCAAGAATAAAATGAAAGATCATGTTTCGTGTATGGATTACAAAGTATAAGTTGAATCATTTGTTAAGAATTTGTATCGATGCATCGGATAAAACTTTAAAACCATATCACGAATAAACTCCAAGACAAAGAATCTTTCTTTCTCGAAGGAGAAACCCCTTTAGCCAGATCGATAAAAGCTATTCATGAAAATGTTTTTTTTTTATTCAGGAAAGACAGTCAGAATGAACATTGATCTTAATGAGAATTGGACATTTATAATATCAAAGGAGTTACTAAAGAATAATATCTTAATTTTCTCAATATGCATATCAAATTCAGGAATCTCTCAAGCAGTGCTTAGTGATTCATATGAACGCCTCTTCACTTAATGAAGAGTCTCGAGGTGTGACAGAAGCATATTACCAATTAAGATTACTAGAGTTTTAGCAAATTATTATGTTGTCCACATAAGAGTGTCGATAATCTTCATTCCATTTTACATGGTATAATGTGTCTCCACGCTTTTCAATTGTACTTTTCACACACACGGTGGTTCATGCACTGCTTAACTGTCGATCGCGTTAACACATTATCGCGACAATTGAGCAGCACGACGTTAAGCGTTTTAATTACAAATTCCATCCACAAGACCGGGTGTTGATGCGGTGTAGGAGAGTGGCTATGAGCAAACCTTCTATAGTGCATTGAGGATCGCGTAAATTAAGCGCGATCGCGGTGCATTGATCTCTTGGGGGACTTTTGTGTCAGGCGCTCTCTGGCACCTCTTGCCAACCACCAGAGGTGGTGGCAGGAACATTTTTTTTTGACAATCTCCCTGCAGAATCAGTCGATCGTGATGCAACTCCATTCACTGAGACGCGACATCAAAATAATCAAATTGGGGCCACAGTTTCAATTTGCTGGTAATTGTAGGAAAAACATTACAAAATCTATGTGGAAGTCACGGTAAGGTAGGTTAATATTATGTGGAGGAACACCTGGTTTTTTTTGGGCACACAAATGAATTAATATATGGTAAGATTGCATGTGTTGAAGTAATAACTCGTGGAGATATCTCTGCAATAAAAAAACCGAGCTGTGCTAGCAGAAGTTTATGGGGCATCAAACTTTTAGGGTGGAAATGTGCAAAGACTGGAAAATGGCCATTCACTCGTCCAATTGTCAATGAATGGTCAATGTTAGTCACTGCGAAAGTATAAATTTTGCACGCATAAAAAACAGATCTTTCACTCATTTTGCCGTGTTATGTGAATTCGCACAAAAAATCACTCAAAATATTATATTAAAATTACTTCCTCATTTACAGTTTAGCTGCCAGACTCTAAACACAACAGATATAAATGGTATGTTTTTTTTCTGCGGATTATTTCCCAGAGGATGGCGTGAGCCGTGAGAATTGATACTTTATGTTATATGTTTCATAATGTCCTAATGTTGTCCAATTTGTCATGAATTATTTGCTGGAAATACAGTTTAGTGCGGCTCTAAAATTTTCAGCATGCAGACTTTTTAGCCCATACTATTTGGTTGTTCAAAGTATATAACTTAACTTTCCACCAATATTTCACCGCTAAGTGATAGATGAAGCATTGAGGCTCACCTTTCCAGCTGCATTGCAGATTTTTCCATTCTTGTTATACCGCCTCGCGAAGGGAGTATATAGAAGGAAACTATTCACCCATCATTTTGCTTAAGAGAATATTCTTGCACAAGACATTGTGTTAAACATTGCAAACAGCTTATAGAAGTTCGCAGGAGAGACTTTCCATGCCCTGTCAGAACTTTGTGGTGTGTGCATGCTCTTCGAGAAAGCCTGCATCACTGATTAGCATATTCGTGTTTCTTAGAAATCCCCGCTATCCTCATAGAATTTGTCATGCTTTCCCGCGTACACTCAAGCAAATGCGAAACATAGTATTTATTTAGTCTTGTGGAAAAATAAAAATGAAAAAATGGCATCAAATTTCAATGAGAATAAATGTACATGTGTTGATTTAACATTTCAAGTAATTTCCACTTATTGCTTTCATTTTATCTGAGTGTAGCACTTGAATTAAATGGATGTTCAGGAACTCAGCCCGAGTGCAAGACTACTAATACGCAATAATGGAATATAAAAGGAGAAGAAGAGTTTAAGGAAGAACTTTAATTGTACAATCCATAGACCAAAAGTGAACACTCCCAGGTGATCTTCTTTCACCGAAAGTGGCGTGTATGCAAAAATGAAGAAAAGGTCGTGTGATAAATTGTCTGGGGGGAGAGGTGTTGAGAAAAAAAATAGAAAACGCGCAAATTCGAAAGAAAGTCTCTTCGGAATATTGTATTAATTTCGACACAGTCTTTTCAATCACGGTCATCAATGATGACCGAAACACATTTTTCAGATCAAATACGTCACACTGTGATTCGAAGACAATGATCACATTCCAAAAGTGTAAGCTTTTGATGTTTTTACTACATTGAACAAACACTTAATTTCACTTCATTATTTTGAGCAGTTGTTTGCAATGACCCTAATCAGATTTTGACTATGCATATTTGTTTGGGATTTACAACAGCCATGAGGACCTTTGCCCATACATTTTGGCTTATCGTTCAGTATATCACCAAATTTGAGGAAAAAATAGTCTATCAGTGAGTCTTTGGGTATTGTTTTCTGTAATAAAACACACTATTATTATACAGTTTCGTATTATGGCGTTAGAAATGCTCGAAAGCTAAGAGACGTATATCATGATCTTCTTAAATTGAATTCAAGACGTGTCGTTTTTGCCGAATGTGTCCAACAGTGTGAAAAATACAGTGTAAAAAATCACTTAATTACATACATATTTCACCAATAAGGGTTTCACTCTCACGAACATTTCTCAATGGCCAAGGCAGATGAGAATTGAATTGAAAATGAGGCTAATATTACGGAGAGAGATTGCCACCAGACAAAAGTGTCTTCAAACATTTTTGTTATAGCCAGATCACCAAGGAAGGGGCCAAATATAGAAACGATTCAAACGCCATCACTTTCTTCTGTTTCGTCTCAAGTCTTTTTTTCTGAATCTCTTCTGCGGCACGAGGGGAAGTTTTTTTTCACCTATCCTTTTCTTTTGCTCAGACCTCGAAGAGATTCGGAATTGATAAATCAAAGTGAGAAGCTCAATCGATGGACAGGTGATCTTTTCGTTGCGATCAGATAGTGTGTTTGAAATAAAATTAAATCATGTACTTTGGCATATCGCATATTGTTGGGGAGATTATTTAAAAGTGCCTATTGGGCTAGCCTCAGACGATGTTACTAACCCAATTTACATGATGGGAATTTCTAACGTACAGAAAAAACCCTACACTCATCTGAACATATGTTTGTTTTTTACCTTGCAAACATGACATCAAGTGAAAATACGTGAATTCGGAAAAGTGAAAACTTCAAGGTAATTTTTTCCACCATCATCGTCTGAAGATGCTTTCAAACTCACGAGTGCAATGTAAATGAAATTTAACATGTAAATGTGTTAAGGACAATTTCATTTTGTCAATGATTCGATCAATTGCAACTTCTTTCTCTTCACGCATGATCAATTCTCTCTATTTCAGTGATACGCTATGATGGGGTATAAGAGTCTACACTCTGAGAAATGTTAAAAGAGCGTCGCTTAACAGCAAAATGAAAATGAGTAGATCTCTAATGTTTCATGAGGATTGAATGATTGCTTATGTTGAAATGATTTCTCTAAGATATTTTGGTATAATAATTTTGCAATCTTTAATTTCTACTAAAATGATTTAAATCGGTTTTTTCTTCAATGTTTAAATTCTACACCAACTTTCTCAGACAATTTCTCTGACTGTACGGATTTTATTGAGGGGTCAAACAGTCATCAATGAAAGGATGGCAAAATCATGTGAAATTTAATGCAAATCATATTTCTGTGAGTGTCTCAGAGCGAAAGATGACCCCCAGTCAAGTTAACAACCGAGTACAAGGCTACAATGTTCATATCAAACATTGAGGGCTTTTTTTCACTTCTTTGCCTCAACCATCTCGTCGGTTTAACCAATTCCAATGATTGGTGTTGCAGAGGAATAAAAAAGAACCCAGGGAGGAGGCGAAAAGATGCCAAAGACAGTGACTATGGCAAAAAAAGATTCATCATGACTCACCAGATAGTTATGCAATTTGAAATATAATGATGAAGAAAATTCGTTGGCGGTTGATGAACGAGTCACATTAGTTTCAAAGTCACAAAATGTACGCACGATTTGGGTGGCTGAAGAGGGTTGAGAGGCCTCACAAGATGCACTTGTGACCAAAAAAAGAACGTCGAACAAATTATTCAGTTATCTTGTTGGGGCAATTTATCTCACAACTGGCACTTTGAACTTGATTCTTATTTGTTTTATCTGTCGATTGGTATAATTGACACTTCCTTGAGATACTGCTCTTCTTTCTTCTCACGCACATTCAAGGCACTTTTTCAAAGATAAAACGACAACAGTGAGTGTACAAAGGGAAGCTACATATACCGAGCTCAAATATCGCTGATTGTGCTCTCTGTGGATTATTGTCTATTCTTATGTCTTATGGCGATCACTACAGAGACTCACTGAAACACAACTCTGGAACACACGTGAAATACCAGATAATGCACGATATTAAATTTTTTCTCATCTCCTCTTCAGTTTTATTTATATAATCCAAACTGTGAGAAATGCTGCAGAGGAGAGTCGAGCAATAGTTAAATAAAAAATATATCGTCTGATGTTTCTCTTACTTCATCCCAAATCTTTCTCACATTTATATCCCTCAGAAATGTTTTTTAGGAAAAAAAAACCACAACACCTCATAAAAAAGTTCATCCAAACTGAGGGTTACAGAAAAAAATCACTCCACCCAAGTCAAACACAATGGTGTAATATTTTGATTGAAGTTAATGGCACTGGATAGTTTTTTTTTAGCTCACTGGCGAGATTGTCCTCTCCAATTAGAGTCTTTCAATTAAGTTCACGGTAAATTAATTGCACACGCAATGATCACCGGGCGCTTGCAACATCGGAGGGTATGCACACACGTCTTCAGCAAACGGCTGCTGGCAGCGAAATAAGCCAACGCGCTCGCTGGAAGTGAACTGTTGAGACTGCAGAGCAACGGAACCACACCAACTGACACACACAGAGTCCCATGGTGAGCGAGTGAGACCATCCCAAGACTGTCAGATACAAGAATTGTACATATATACACGATGCCTAAATACACTCCATGGATTAATTTCCGGGGCGGAACGAAAGATTTCTTTTTCAAAAATTCAAATCCAGGTAAAAAATTTAGTGTAAAGTTACTTTTCAGGGTGTCTGATGCCTTATTTATGATTTGAAGGGGAAAGGGAAGTGGTAATATGTTATAGGATTCGTTCATCTTTTAGCAATGATTTTATCAAAATTGTGGAACAATTGAACATACGGCAAAAACGCCCAGCCCTCCCCTCCTCAACAATTGGTAGCAGTGCTGCCTCCTCCGGGTGGTTCCGGCTGAATGAGGACAATATTTACTTAGGGGTAGTTCGAACGTTCCACGAATTAGTTAACGAATGGAGTCGCAGGAGTACCTCAAGCACTGCACACGCGCAGTTCGAAACAAGTGGCGAAAGTAATTCCACAAAATTTCAAAAATTTAAATATACAGTTCAAATCACTTCAGCTTGACTGGAAATTGAAAGACTTTTCAAATGAATACCCATACGCCCAAATTTAGTTAACAAAAATAGACGTTTTGCAATTGTAACAACGTATTGTAATAAGATGGAAACTCCTGTTCAAATAAATCTGTCTCCTGGTGTAGCTTTTACTTTGCATCGTATTATTCATACAAATATTTTCGAATTGTAAGCGTTTTATTTGTTGGGTTGCTTTTGAGAGCGGCATCACACTCAATTTCTATGAACATAGGCCATCATTCTCCTTTTGCCGCGCGAGTTCTGGGAGTCTCTGTGTGTGGCTAGAGTGAGATGCGGGATGCTGTACGACTGTGTGGACCACGAACATCTCTAGAGACAAGAGAATGCATTGCCCTTATGGTGCCTTCTTACACACTTATGCCACACAATTGTGCATCGGTTTTATTTAAAGTGGGAAATGAACAATAAAAATGTTCCTCTCGAGATAGAGAGAGTGAAAGACATTTGAGTATCAACCATCAGAATTGAGCACACACACTCGGGTGAGTAGGAAAAAAACTGGCAAGTTCTTGAGAATAATTCAAGGAAATAAATAAAAACCAATAAAACTGATAAACTTTAAATTGAAAATGAAAACCAGACAGATTTTCTTACGACCAACACGCGCCTTTAGTGTTGGCCCTCAAGGGAAGATTCTTTAATTGGACCCCTAAGTCTGCTTGCCCTCTTCAGACTCTCTCAGTTTAATCCAATAAAACCTATAGATGAATCCTTAGTAAAATCACAATCATCTGCAAATGAAATTAATTCACAATAACGGGCAGACATTTGATTTATCTTTCATGTGGCAAATATGCAAATCACTGATGAATCGTGAATATCCCGTGATGGATGTTAATGAATTAGCATATGAAATGTGTGATTTGGAATTTGATACACATACTCAATGGGTGGAGGCGAGAATTACCAAGAATTTCACATCGGCCCGCGAAACATGATCGTTTTATGCACTAGAGACAGTTGATGGCAATATGATTAACAACAGTTGCGGAACTGCCAACAGAACATCTCTATGTATTCGAGGGAAAAATTGATATGTGTAACGAATTGAGATTGCAGTAAGTGAGGCGTCCCTAGATCGGCGCCAGTCCATACGACGATCAAGAGGCAAACAGTGTGGATTGTTCTATCACATAGACACGACTAATTCTGTCTAATATGCCACAAATGCGTTTAATTATGGACACCACTGGGAGTGCAAGTTATATTGAATTTATGATATGAGTGCACATTTCAAGGGTCGTCCGGGACAATCTCTTATACCACTTTTCACTATCACGTTTATCACTCATTGAGCACGCATATTTGCTTGCCACTTAAGAGGTCAAGTTTTTTTTTTCGTCTTAACTTAGATGAAACACTTCTCCATTTCTCAGCGATAAAATACGGAATTCTGTCAAGAACGGAAGTTACAGCTCGTAATAATTTGTATGAGAAAGGGAGTGATCGAAGAGAGAACAAATAAGACCCCCTCTTGCTGGAAAGGCCAAATATCTTGCAGAGCATATTGTTGTGTG
>CAKKOB020000845.1:0-33785 GCA_918844115.2 Phlebotomus perniciosus | reverse complement strand
AAATCTTAGCGAGAGCTTCAAAAGCTCTAAAAACATATGCGAAAGTTTTACAATTTCTGCAGAGCTTTACAGCAATTTTAGAAAGCTTTTAACGAACTTTTTTAAAGTTCTGGAATTTCTTTAAAATCTTCTGTTTTTTTTTAAATCCTATAAATAATTTAATCCTGTGAAAGAACTTCTCAATGTTCCTAATCTTCCTTGGGTGCTTTCAAAATTACTTGACTTTTCTTAGCATTTCCATTCCACTTCCCTAAGCTCTCGCGCACTTTCTTTGAAATGTACATCACTTCTGATCATAATATCTCCCCCTTGACATTAGATTCAACGCGCAGATAATTTTTTTGTACTTTTGGGACCTCAGTTTCTACGCAAATTATTAATTTTATGAAAGTCAAATAGTTAAATACAAAAGCCTTTTCTCGAAACATTTTCTTTAATCTCAAGTCGAAAAGTTCTTTTCATCTCAATGAGTTATAAATTTCCGTGAAATAAATTACGTAAAGATTAAAATTTAAAATTTTAATTATATGTTTTGTAATGGTATTTTGAATTGCATTTGAGCTATTTACTGAATGCATGCATACAATTTTCCATCTATGCAATAAAAAAGAGTAAGATTCAATAGTGATGCTGATTGCAAAGAGAATAACTTAATATGGGGTTCGCACACTCCGATAAAAGCTACCAGAGACAGTGAGAGGCAACAGAGCAGATGGTGTGATGGCAAATGAGTCTGGAGGAATGTAAAGGGAGGTTGTCGATGAAAGCCAATTTGAGAGAAAACGCACGAATTTCTCCAATGATGCCTCATATTAAATTCTCAGTTAATCTCCTCATTTGCATTTCATTGGCACCCCAAGTGTGTGAAAATTGAGCTAAATGTGGAACATGAGCAAATCGTGGAAACTCAAAAGACGATATTATTTCATCATTTCTAAAGAATTCATAAATAGGTACCACAATTTGTAAAGGTATGAACTCCTAGGGATAAAAATACTAAAAAGTTTCAATTAAAACACCCAGGATAAAACATTATGAATATTCAGAGAAACTTTTCCATAAATTAACATTTCACAGACCCGACACACAATGAACATAGAGATAGAATACAGATAGAAAAATTTCCCACAGGCTGTGTAATTGAAGGAGGGTGTGTTTGAAAAAAAAAACCAAATGACTTTGCAGATTCTCTTTCACTCCTTCTATTTGGATAAAAAAGCCTCGGAAATTTTACTCAAAAGAGAAATGAACATCTCACCAGGGGAGATTTTACAATTCATATGAGAAATAAACATTATATTTAACTTTGAATCCTTTTTATTAAAATATTTCAATTTTTATTCACAAGCTAATTTGTTAGAGATAATTTACACGAATAACTCAGATCCAAATAAGGTGAATGACTCGTTTTTTTCATATTATTTTACAATAAATGTTCTCAATATTGCGTAATACGACAAACATATTTGAATAGCACGACCCTAGATCCCCTCAAAACACGAATTTCAATTGTCCGGACACAATAGTTGTGAATATAGGATCAGAAGAGCTTCCCTTTTGAATGCGATTTACCGGGGATTGAAGTGGATTAAAAGCGAATTAATGGACATGAGCTGTGTCATCTCCATCAAAAGTACGTAGTGGCATTATGGAAAAATTGTACATGATGTTCTGGACATGGGGCCACTGCGAGAACAATCATTCAATGGGGATGGTGCTCAATGAGCGATTTTATGATGCCCTCCCGGGTGAGACACGGCACTAAAGGGGGTCCTTAAGTGTATATTGTATTTGACATATCGGAATATTATTTATTATACATAGAGCGTCCTTGAGGAGGAATTCACGCACAATATTTGCCCGTCACTCATGTGCACCTCCACTCACCAAGGGGTGAATTGGCAATGAGGCTCGGTCAACAGGCGCCCATTGAGGCAATCATCAATTCACCGAATGATTGATTCATGACCATGAAGAGGCGCTCACAAGGGGCAGATATGAATGAGGAAAACCCTCGGGAGGGGCTCAATATTTCCTGGCTCTATGAGATCATCTCTCCGGGGATCATTGAATTGGCATCTGGGAGAGGAATTGTGCACATATATAATAAATCTTATTGTTTACAATTGGGACGACATGGGATGATTTCTGTTAAACTACTCACCAGATGCATGAGGACCCGATTACATATGTAAATTATACCCAAGAAAGTCATTGAACTAAAATCCATAATAGCCAAAACGTCTCACCCACACATCCAATAGTCGTCAGTTGCTTTGAGATTAAATTTAGGATATCAGCGGTATTAGATTGATTGACTGTAAAAGGCATTTATAAATTCTGGTCCATATCTTTAATCCCCAATGAGACTCATCTGTTAATTCCTATATAGCAAATGTAGGTATAAGACGATTTGTTCATATCCAATTTCGTCTGATTCTCCGTGATGCTACTAATTTGCTTAAATACTTTTGTTATTTCTCATGAATTTCTTACCAGTATTTACGTCTCCGGGTGCTAAATATTCGCCTTGAATATCCAAATCTATTCATATCTGGACCAAAAGAGTCTTAACTACTTCTCACTTTCGGTCCTCCACGTTCGTGGATCGTGTGCCTGAGTCTCTCATTTCTCTGGTGTAAGAATGTTGAGTCTGCTGTGCACCCAACAGAGATAAGAGGCCAATAAACGATTCAATTTAACCAACCATTGCGGCTGGAATCCTTAGCTATTTATCCCAATTTTCTGGGCTTTTACTAACACCCGTCACATATAAGTGAATAAGAGCTCGAGAGAAGAAAGGCGAGAATGGGGCAGTTTCTGTGCGGAGGTCTCAGAGAAAGGGTGGCCAAACAAAACGAGAGAGAGAGAGAAAAAGAAACACTATCCTCAAACTAAATTCAATAAGTACTGACAGTGCGAGGGGAATGTACGGGTGAAAAGGGCCACTTGAAGGAGGATTCGAAAAGGAAAAGTAATGAAAAGCAGTTTGTCAGTGTATCTTATATTCAATTTTCCCCATTGATCTGGAAATTGATTGTGATTGCCTTATAAATGATTCAGGCAGTCTCTCGTGGCGGGAAAAACAGCGTCAAAGGAGAAGAATCAATTCTTCCAACTATTACGGATCTTGATTAAGCAACTTACTAAATTAATGTTTGTTTAGATCCTTCAACCCATACCCACCACCGCATTGTACCATCTTTCTCGCACCGAATGGGGAAGATTTTCTTATTGCACCAACTCAATCACTCTGACACATTTTCTTTCACCCTCTGCCATATAATACTTCCCATTTGGTTTTATCATCTCCATCAGTATCGAAAATAAAACACACCCGGAGGAAGAGAGAGTAGAGATGGAGAGAGTGATGCCAAATGACAAATTTTCTATTCAATAAACCAGACTTTAATACAATGGACTCAGCATCAATTATATCCTGTTATTTCTCTTTTTCCGATATAACATGCTATTCCATTAAGATCCATTGTGTTGGGAACTAAAGGAATGGCAATCGGATGTCTGCATCTCACAATAGAGAGAGATAATCGTAAATTGAGACGATTTAAAGTGAAGATAACACCCAATTGATTGACCCCCATCATGGATTAGTCATAAAACTTACCCCCTTTCTTTATAGCAAATGGTCTTGTGGTGAGATAGACATATATGTTGAGCAAATAAACTTAAAACCCATTTAATGTTTTTCTCATTATTGATAGACTACTTCCTTATGGTGCTTGCTAACGCAAGAAATGGCTCAGTGAGTTAATAAAGTCTGAATTCTGACCGAAATAATAAATTAGTAAGTAAATTACCAAGTTACAGCGATACCAGCACTTTTGATAGCGTAAAATATTTAAATTTTAAAACCTATTTTTCATTTTATTAGGGAAAATTTAATATTAATTTTACCTATATTTATCGTTTCTTTTGATATATAAGTGAATTTTTGGGTGACAAAATTTTTTGGAGCGTAAAATCTTTGAGCTTTCATGGTGAAAGAGGTGGAAGATAAGTTTCAACATATACCTACACATGTTTGAGGAAATCGAAAATTGTTATTTAAATTACTCTGCCATTGGGGAAATATCAAATTTCTTGCCTTTTCATCACCTTACTTGCGCCTCTTTGGGGTTAAGCTCCTGCTGGAGTTCCTCCTGATAAGGTATATCTGTGCCAAAGATGGCACGGAAGGAATCAGAATAAAATGGAAAAATATTACAATGCCTATGATATAAAAATCATAATGGAAAACTTCGCATTGACAATTTGGAGGGTGGAAATATCATCACAATATATTCCATCGGAAGTCACTGGTGTGTCTCATCATGTTTGCGGTGCGGAACCATAAAATTTTATTAGAAATACGTGAAGTGGTCAAAGGATATGATGCCGCAGGTTGAGTTTCGGGAGAGAGAAAAAAAGCGAGAAAGTCGTCCCTTTAAATACATTTTAGTGTTTTATTATTTATCGAGGGAATTCCTTTTATCCGCTCCAAATAAACCCAGTGTGGGTGGATGAGTTTTTTTTTCTTGATCCTTATCACTGCCTGGTGGATCGTGTAAAAAAATCCCTCTGCTCCTGTAAGCAAACAGAAGAACACAACAAAACACATTTGAAGATGAAATTGGAGGCTGAAATCATTTCCCAATGTCTTGAGGGCAAAAATCAATACTTATGGTATTTCAGAGAGAAATCGTTTTAAAATTAAATCATCACGTTTTTACTTCTTTCATTCTCACTCGCCTTTTCGCCAATCTAAAATATGTACAGCACTTCAAAGTGGAGGGAAAGTTGCCAAATGGAAGAAAACAAGGGCAATATATCGAGAAAGTGGAAATATTCAGAGAGTATCGAAATATTACAATTTTAAACGATATTTTTGATTTTCTACCTCTAGCAGAAAATCAAGCAAAATTTTGGGTTTACAGTTTCCCAATTTACTTTTCTCATATGATTGTGTAACGTTAACTAAGGCAATTATGCAATTTAACATTTTAATCATAAATGGAATTACATATGAGAAACTCTATAAAATTACATTAGTATGTAATTTTATTGTGACTGAAGTATAAAGAGCCATAATAGAGAGTTAAATGGGATAATTTAAAACTTTTCATGGAGACAGATAGAACTCTCGAAGAGGACTGAGGGCCGCTTTGAAAAGTAAGATAGTGAAAAGAAAATGTGAAACTAAGTTTTTCGGTGTGTAACACCAGAAAATTGCCTTTGCCATTGCAATAGGGAAAAATACAAGAGATTTCTATTATTCGATTAAGGGGATAAAGAATGGAGGAAAAGTTGTAAAGTCGAAAGATTCATGTCATTATATATTTCCAAAAAAAGATCAATTCAACGTATAAACGTTTTGTCTGTGCAGCAAAATCAATATTTTTGCTCAAATATTCAATTGAAAAATGATGTTTTCCCACCAAAGCGGGGAAATGTACTTTTGTGGTGGTATGCTTCGCCGAAAAGCCACCACCAGAGTATTGATAATCCGATTTAAATTGATTTATTCAAAGTTATTGAAAATTAATGAGAAAGCTCTGCGGTTTTTAAAATATTAAATAATACATTATTGCGCTTTGTGCAATTTCATTTGGTTACATTTAAAATTATTTGAGAAACTTCTCCTAGAGGTTATATATACTTTCCAATCTAAACTTTTTAAATGCTTTTCTTTCTACGTGTTCAAAACAATCTGAGAAAGTAATGTGGAGTGAAAGAAAAATAAATGAGGAGCAATATCTCCAGGATAAATTCTCAAATATCTTCTTTTCTGCACACAATAAGTCTCATATTGTGTATTAAGTGAATTTTGAAACTTTTTTCTCTCTGCTCGCCAGTTTGCTTTTAAAAAAATGAAATGTTTGGCCATTTCTTGTGATTTTACACTCCAAAAGTCCATTTAATGTGCTGTAGGAAGAGAGAAATCCTGTTAATTTTGCAATATCACGAAAAGAAGCACATAATTAAGGCTATACGAAAATTCTCTGCTTAAACTTCTTACTAAATTCTCAGCTTGACTAACTTTTACTGAAGGGAAAAAGACGAAACTTTCAGTATAAAATTAATGACAAAATACTTTTTTGCATAGTGTCGTAATTGAATATATTCAATAAACAAGCTTTTCAGCAAACTCTCCTTAAGGAAGCGATAAAGTTTTTTTTATACTGATAGAAGGTTTTGCACTTTACAAGGTTTTTTCGTTGATAAGTGAAATGAATAAACAAAAAATGTAGTTCAGAGGTGTTTTAACACTTTTATATATAGGAATAATTTGAAAGATGTGTTTTTGTGCTCTATATGTACATACATATAGATCCTTAAATACTTTATTTATTAATAGTATTATGTATACATATATTATAGTCTAATAAATTTGGTGTTCCAGCTACGCTATAATTTACAGCATCATTGCCGCTACATCAGGAACATTTGCTGTGAGAAAATTACCTTTGCAAAATGATAATTATTTCCTCTTCTCACAATAGCAAAATCACTCTCATTATTTTCCCGTGGTGCACGATATATTATTTCTCCCCTCAATTGCAATCTTCTCCACGATAAGCAATGTCACAATTAGACCGACTTCTTTTGTGATTCTTGAGTGATTTCAATATCGGAAATTTTGTATCACTTATCTCTTCCCATGATATTCACAATTGCGAGGCTCGATGGAAAGTTGAATTGCTATAAGAGATTGTCAGGATTGTCAGGCAGAGTAGAGGGGGAGTCAAAAAATATCTATTTTCATATAATGGATCAGAAGAAATATCTATGCGATTCACTCTGCAATTTCAACATTTCTTCCGAGTCAGTCACTCTCTTCAGCACATAAAAGGTCCTCACTTGCAGTTATATATATGGAGAGATGCTTTTTTTGCTTCATATATTTGTGTTGAGTTGTCAGCCGAAGAAGTGGTAGAAAGAGCAAACGGAAAAATCTGCAGAAGAAGTAAAATAAAATTTTTCTTCTGGAGAAAAATATTATAAAAGTTGTTGTCTGGCTAAAAGTGATTAAATGTGTATGTTGTATTGATGTTCTCCATTGTGGCAAAAAAGTCATATCGAAAGGAATATACCGACAAATTGGTCGACAAGATACACTTTATAAATCGAAAATGATACAGGATGACGGTCATCGTTGACCGAGCCTCAGTGTAATCAAATAATTGAATCAGGACAAATTGCATCAAACCAAACTCTCATGGGGGGAGATCTTGGTAAGGTGTATTTCACAAATATATAGTGCAGTATATAGTTTTCTCTAGCATATGTGTATTGTGTATCCCATATACATGAAAGATGATATGATATATGAAAGCACTATACCAGTCTTTAAACGTGATTCCCTACAATATCCACCGTATCATATGTGAATTTGCTGGGGAAATGGTCCGACTGGAGACCATAGTCAACAACCATTCGATTGGGAGCTGGAGCAACAACATTACAAGCATCGTTGAGACATGGTAGAAATTGGAAATTTAAACCAATATACAAGCCAATAATGCACTTTTGCGACTCTCGAGTACATTAAAAGATGAGAATGGTCTAATAGCAAAAGCTTCGGACATTCACCACCCATGTCATTCAATCAAGTGTCTCCTGACCCATTGATGAATAAAATCAATCAACCCTGAGAGTATGCCTTATGAAGCAGATTCATGCACCAGTAAACTTTCCCAGCCAGCAAACAACGAGATGCCATTGTTGACAAAATAATCCCATGATTGAGCTTCAATTTATTGCCTTTTACGGCTGGTTCTTTGTGCTCAATCACAACACGAGAGATACTTGAGGAATATTCGAGTGCAATTTTCTGTAAACGAGAAAATTGAAGAGAGGTTTGTAAGTTCGATAAAAAGTTGTTTTCCTACAAATGGAATAAAAAGTAAGAGGCATGGAATTCAAAATATTTCAACCTATACAAAAAAATATTAATATTTTACTATATCAATCTTTAGTGAACTGTTAAGTTAGATTAATTGCATTCTAACTTAGAAAATAGTGGCAAATTGTCTTTTTGTACAGTGAGTAATGGTTGCTGGAAAGCTCATTAAATAAATCTGGATAATTAATAAACGATATAATGAAGAATGGGACCTGTACCTCCGCTACAATATGACCACAATATTTATGAACTCCGTGGTATTTAATTGGAGACTTTGCATGGTCCATCAATAAATTTGTCACGCAAACAGATGATTTCATATTATGTACACACACTGGAAGTAATTGCAAGTGATATCGTGATTAATTCTCGACAAGCTGTGCGGTCATTCAAGTCAATTTACTTGATTGAGTGCTAAATGTTTGGTTAATTATTGACCACTATCGTAATTTACATCTCCGAGAGGATTTTCCGTTCTTTTCATCCTTCGCGGAAGGCCCGTTATGCTGAGGAAAGTGTTATAAATCACAGAGTGGAAAATATATTGGCCACATAAGATTACACACAAATTAATGTTGAATTGTTAGGGAGGGAGGAAGGGGTGGAAAATTTTACATGAGGCAGAAAATTTGCAGCGGTATTTGCATAATTCTCTTTAGGTGCATATATTTTCTGCATGAATACCTTTTTCTGGTCTCCGATGCAATCACACGTGTAGTCTTGCTCCTCGTCGACACATTATTCATGCCTGAGAAATATGCTAAAAAGTAACACCAGAGCAATTGCACAAACACATATTTTCGGCCGTGGCGCTCCCAGAAAAGGTAGAACCTTATGCTGTCGACGATGGCTTATGGAAATTTTGATGGAAATTCACCAGCCCTCCCCGAGAGTTTATGATTGATTTCGTGATTTGATGCATAATCCAATCTCCGTAGGACATCACAATATGCCATATCCATGTCATTCGCGATTCAGCACTGAGATGATTATATATTTTCTGGTTCAAGGTTCGACATCTTGCACAGGCATTTTCAACTGATTTATGTGCACTTGTTATGTTTCGAGAGAGCCTCTCAGGGGCTAAGGGGAAAATTAAAAAAAAAAGTCAATCAGTTGCTGTAAAATGTTGATTTATTCACTTTTCATCTCAGTGCTTATATATCGATGGTGCAAGTTTGATATTATTCTGCAGTATATTCTTCCACCTCAATACGCCTTGAAAGATTTTTATGGGGCAGAGAGAACGAGAGCTTGTGACTTACATGGGCAGACGATTGGGGATTTTTATGCAATAAATCATTGATTTTTCATGAGTGAACACAAACATTATCAAACAATACGACCAAACGGAAAATACAGTGGGAGGGCAATACATATAGTGGATGGAAGAGAAAAATTTATGTCAATTGTATTTATATCTTTTGGGTATTGTTCTAAAGTTGAATTCAATTGTAGTTTGAATCAATAATTTATTACCCAACCACTTTGTTCATTTCCCCAGAAACTCAGTATAGTATTTGCTAAATTTTTCACTTAAGAAAAAAATATAAATTTTGCATAACGAGACAGTAAATATAATAAATACGGATGAAATGGGAGATGGTGAAAGGGCTGGTGAAGGAGCCACTTACACCGAGTGAGAAAGTGGAGAAAATGTTCAAAATCCCATTTCATTGCTTGTCATCTCATAGTCATTTTCCTGCAATTTTCCCGGCAATTTTCAACACACAATAAGCCTTTTTACCCAGCACACATACATATATGCAAAACTCTTTCGTTCTCTCACTAACTGGGTAGTCTCTAGTGCGCTCCTGCAACTACTACAGCAACTGTTGAGCAATTAAAAAAAATTCACATGCAATATGCATTGTGAACACCACTCAAAAGAGCCACTGTTTCAAATGAACCACTGAGCCTTTTTCCTGTTCAGTGCTCCACCAAAGAGGAGTCCTCTGATGTTACCATGAGTTAAAATTTTCACCCACACAGAAAGACCTTATCAAATTGGAGCGAAAAAGTCAAATCAATAAGATAGTTTTGTCATTGAAATTTATTCGATTGCAATCCAATTTATCCATGTAAATGCAGAATTGATATGCTTTTACCCTGTCAGAAAAGTCATGTTTTTTTTTAATATGTGTGTACATAATTTGGGTGAACAAAAATAATAAATATTTAAAGATTCGTGTGTCACGAAGTTTCCAAGAATAAATTGTAGGCCAAACATTATTGGTCTGTTTATGCATTAGATATTCAAATAATGTTTTTTTTTCTAGATTCTTTCGTCGAATTATTTCCAATTTCGCCAGAATTCCTTTGCTCATTCGTGCAGATCCGATAGATTAGTTGAAATTTAGAGCATTTCAATAAAATGATTTATTGGGAATTCTTGTCTCGTGAAAGAGTTTTATCGTTAAAATCTAATGGAAAATTTTCATATTCCCGATAGTTCTATCAATTATTCTTTATTCATGGACAGCCGTTAGCAATGTTTATTCGTCAAACAATATCAAAATTCCAAATACTATAAATTCGCATTTGGCTGATGAGCTCCTCTTCAGTGAAGCGTATAATCCTCTCATCCTAAATTTCATTACCTACATTTTCATATGAAATTCCTTTGGGGCAGTATGACACTATATGCTGTTGTTTTCCGAAATACTTTCTATGATAAACGAGAAATTGATCAACATGTTTTTGTGGTTCATTTATCAATTAAAATCCGCAAAATTCCAAAATCACAGTATTTTCACATTCGTGAAATATTTCGTGGATTTAATTTCGTCACCACGAAGTAGACAGTCAATATTTGATCCATTAGGTAATGCATTGGATTTCTCTGAGTAAAAAAAATAAATATGCAGCTTCAATGGAGTAATGATGGAATTTCAAGGAGTAAATGAAATCCAAAATAGATCCATATTCTGACAAACAAACTTCTGCAAAATTTAGTTTCATATTTGAATGTGTAGCGATGAATAATAAACTCAGCATCGTTCCCTCAAAGAATATAATATTCCAGATGGATAGCATATTTATTCCATAAATTTAATTACACTTTTTCTGCTGCTTTTATAAAATTCACTATGGGTTTCGAGAGCAGAAAAAAAAACTGAATGAAGCGTCAGAAATGTTATTTCATATTGAGAGTTTTCTATTCATGAAGTAAAATAATTTTTAATACAATGCAAATAATAAATTTTTGAATCACCATAAATTATAGTGAGTGGATAAAATGGAGTTCCTGGGATTATTCATTTTTTCACAATACAACAATGTGCATATCCTTTATGCAAATATCCTCGGTACAATTAAGTCTGAAATTTCATTTATTGAAAATAACAATACAAATGTTTAAATATTTGCTTTCTGGTTAAACATATGTATGTATGTGATGTGTGATATAGTTTTGTGAGAGCAAAAGAAGTATTAAATGGTGAAATGATAGAGGATGGTGAAAAAATACCACTTGAGATCCCTCAATTTAATGCAATTTGTTTGTAAAAAATTTACATTCAAAAGTGTTAAATTACTCTCGAGAATTTCCTCATGAAAATTTCATTTGTTTGCGGAATTTAAAATGTGCAACCCAATTGAACTAAGCTCCTTGAAATTTATTATTTTAATTAATATTAGTGGAAAATTTCTCGCCCTGAAAAACTTTTCTAATTTGCATTTAAGTCCTTTATGAGTTATGATGAAAAACTGGTGAGAATTCAAGTGGAAGCATATCGCTGAGTGCTCTTGTCCAGACATTCATAAGCTCTCAAAAATATTTGACTGGTTTTAGTAGAAGTTTAAGTTCTCTTTATGTGTGTTTATAGGTAAACTGTAGACCTATTGATTTTCTTCAATTAAATATCCAGAAAACTTTCTTATAATGATACTTTCTAGATAAGTTGCAAAAGTAACTTGCGCTTTAATTGCAATTAAATTTTCAGCAATTTCTTGCATTCCCTATTAATTTTTCATTTAACTATATATGTACTATTTTTGTTTTCATTATATTGATATATTTTATTGTGATATATCCCACCCGATATGGCTGAAATCGTTTCACAAAATTAAGTTAATTGTTATAAGATTTGTATTCCTATCACAAAGATACAAAATGACTCTCACAGGTGAAATTGCTCAGACCCTGAGGGTGCCTTTTATGGAATTAATTAACAAAACAAGTATACAATTAATTTTTATTGGCATGAAAAATACAACACCGCAATCTACGTCACTTTTATTAACACACTTATGCGAATGATTGTTTCTTTACTTATGGTTTACAGCGTTGAGCACATTCGCAGTAAAAGCTTATAGGAGAAGGATCAGTGATAAAGGTGGAGAAAAATGTGTGAAAGATATACTCTTCTCGGTGAGCTTTATATGAAAGTCTCACTATATATATGTATCTCTAAAAAAGGCTTCACATTTGCCTTGAGGAAGAAGTGTATGAGAAAGGAATTTTGCATGATTTTATCTTATCTATTGTTCTAATGACTACTCCTTCCTTGACTTCTCTTGCTATTTTTTCTCCTCACCACTTTCTACATAGCCATGATATCACACATCGTTTCACCCACTCACCACTTAATATATTATGTACAGTTCTGCCAACATCTCTCCGATTTAATGAAGTACTCAGCAACTGATACTTGGTGGAATTTTTGCTCGCTCGATTTAACCACTTAATTGCAATGGATGAAAATATTCTTATAAGTGACTTAAGTCACTTGTAAGTCTGAGCAACAGATTTTTTTGACAAACAGCTTTGGAGAGCAATTTGTCAAACAGTTCTAAAAATACGTTTTATATATTAAGATACATAGCTAACTTTACACAACTTATAACTTGCAGTTTTCAAATGACGCCAATCTTCTCATTTATATCCTTCTGAATACTGGCTTCTCATCCCGTATTGTTTCCCTACATTTTCAGCTTTGGTGTGTAAAACTCAAAGGGAGTATCTCCTTTCAGAAACAATTCCCAGTGAAGTTGTACCTTTTGCCTTTTGCAATATATTCTGAAATTTCTATGCCTCATAAGAAGTTGCTCTTCGTGAATTTGTGTGGCACAAGAGAATCCCATAAGCTCATGTGATTTAATGTATACCTCAATAGTAATGTGAAAATTCCTTCAAACTACTTTACATGAGCACAAGGAGTTTTCCAAGAATAATTCCTTAGTGAAAATATTGCATGCCGCAGTTGTGATAATTTCCACTCAAGTGAATATTTGTGTTCGTCAGAAGTAAATTTTCTTGATATAGTTTAGTCCATGCATTTCAACCCAAACACGGAAAAAGGGTCACATGGTCAATTTGTGACGGTGCAACTATGGGCAAAATTGGATTTTTGAGCATGATTTGATGGCTTGGTGAGCACAGTGTGTAGCACAAAATGTGCTGTGTGATCCACAATTGTGCTAAATCAAGGATGAAATCTGGAGAATTTGGTCACCCTGATTGTGTGGCATCCACGAGAGGTGGCAAATGGCTAAAATCACATATTCCCAAGCCCCAGAAATGTTGTACAAGTTGAACGAATGGGTTGCGTGAGCTCCATACAGACGAGTATCGATTCTATTTAAGCATTCAGCAATCTTTAATACATGCCGCCTTAGCTGTATACGTACATGAGGAAAAAAGGAGCTCAAAAGAACTATTCTCGATGGTTTGGTGGTCGTTTGGCGCGAAATAGAATGATATGAATTGAGATTGGAGTTGATTGGATAGGAGTGTTGTTGCGCTAGGTTATACAGTGTGGTTTGGGGGGTTCTGCTTTGGTGAACTTCCTCAACTGCAAGAAGTATACGGTTTTGTGTATGCTTTGGCTCTCCTTTTTCCCTATATAACTCACACTCAATTCGATGGTGGGACGAAAGTGAGAAAATAAATAAGAGCAATATTTTATCTACGTGATTATCCTGCCAGAGAGTCGTAAATTATTTTACATATCCAATCCACCATTTATATATAGGTCTCCAAAAACTATATATAATTCATGCGAAAAGTTGAAAAGATACAGAACCATTGTAATATTTTACAACTTGATTTTACATCCTACAAAATTAGCACTATAGAAAGTCATTGATTTTACAAAGTTAAAAAAAGTATTTTTTTTGTAAATGAAAGAATTATTAGATAAACGGCCGCAGAGAATTTACATAATCTATTTTTAATCTTTTTATCTGGGATTAATTTATATCTTGTAGAATGGTGAGACGAGCACACTGCCAATTCTCACACCATTCCACCATCTTCTCCCCAATTTTTCTACCTTTCACACACACTAAAAATGCCATGGACGGTAGACCAAGTTAGTGTAGCAACTTTCCCACAAGCAACCACCTTTTTTACAATAAATCACAAATTTTTTAAGTTTCACCAGTGTAGCCACTTTTTTTCTTGCTCTCCTCCCAGGTCTCCTCCTGTCCAACCCGCGCTACATATTGCCATCTAAAAGTCGACCAGAGAGAAAAGCCACTAGAGTTGGGTGAGGATGGTATTCAGTGGGTGGGAAGGTGAGCAAAAGTGGAGCTAAAGTGGTTGAAAGAAGACAAGCTTGGGGGGGAATGGTATTCTGTTGAAGAACAACCGGAAAAGAGAGCATCCTCAAAAGGTGTGGTGCATACATAAAGAAAAGTTTTCACTTGTGCCAAGTTAAACAAACAAGTGGCTGAAGGATTTTATTCGTTGGGTATGAAAAATGAGAAGGGCGGGTGCATATCCCTTAATTTATATCATAGTTTTATATCAGCAAATTATGACCGTTCATCTTCACGCAAAAAAAAATTATCTGCCAGAGATTCCTTTACAATTTTCTCAACACTTCCTGTGTGATTTTCAACTTGTTTATTTTCATCTTACCAAGTTTATGTCTAACGAATTTTACTCATGAATAATGTCTAGTGAATTCATTATTTATCGTAAGTAAAGGGAGTGTTTACCTGTCTCGCTCTTCAAATAAAAATAAAGAGACGAAAGAAATATTCAGCAATTTTAATGGTTGAATTCCTCATAGTTGAAAGTTTGTTCTCTGTGATTTCACCATAAAACTTAATGCTTTTGTGCACTTTCCGTGCAAGAAAGGTATTCAAAAGTAAATTGACAAACACTAAATAATACTACACACATTTTGGTTGGGCAATGTGGTAAAAATAATTCTTAAAATTTTCACCCTCTCGACTATTTCTGCTATACAAACTTACATAAAGTATTTGACGGTAAATACAATGGAATGGCAAATTCAACCTAATACCTAAAGGAACTTTTCATAAATTTCACATCAAGCGTATAAAGAGTTGTTAAGAATTGTTGTTAAGTAAACTATGACATTGCCTCTCCAAACATTAAGTACTCAAAGCTTAAAATATTCAATGAAACGGCGGTTTTTCTTTTCCTTCAAATTCTTCTGTGTTTTTGAGAAATCAATCATAATTATGTAGAAACAATTTCCACATTTATTTTATGGTAATACAGCCCTCAACGGAGGTGAAACACAATTGTCGTAATCCATCATTAAATTATACATAGGGAGAAAGAAGAAAACATACATGAAATGGAAATATCGAGGGTGTGTTTTCCTGTGATTTCCATTTTCTCCCTTCTCTCCCAACTTTTAAATATCTCACATGACGTCAATTGGTATTATTTTACACATGCATTTCCTCCTGGAATGAAAAAAAAAGAGAAAACAATCCGGCTGGGAAGTACTTACTGAAATAAATCGAAATTCTTCTGACTTTATTTCGTTATGTGTTCACCGTTCCAAAAATAACTCAATATTGCTGTTATTGCAATAATTGGCTATAAAATGTGAAATAATCCGGTTTCCACGGAAATAATAATGTTACGAGGAATGACTGTTATTGCAAACTACAACACCCCATCCAATCGTATATCAAAATGTTTGGGGCAATTAAAATTTTCTGAAGAAACTTCCTAAAAAAGTCTCACCAGTCCTTCGTTATTTCACCCACACTCATCGTCAAAACTCCCATTTTTGGGCTCCCAGAAATGTATGATTACAATAATTCAAAACCCAAAATGGCACTCAGGAGTGGCTCAAATTCTGCGAAGGCGTCTTGTATGAAAAAAAGGCTTCTCATCGTCAAACTCTGAGAGGAAATTAATGACAATAAAACAATTTTCCAAGATATATTGCACATCATTTACAGAAAGGTTTAAACTTTTCCTTTCCAGCATGAGGGTGAATAACAACGGGGTGGTGGGTGAGAGGGGGAGCAAGGGTGAGGTACGTTAATCAAATTTTTTTTTAGATGGATAACGCATGCTGTTCCAAGAAAGCGAGATATGATGTAAAAGTTTTCTATTGAACTTTTCTCTATATGGCTTACTTTAGCTTTCTCCGTACATGTTATATATACATACATAATGTTCGTACTGATTGTTTACTCGGAAAATTTTTCTGAAAATAGATAAATTACATAATATTGATTTTTTTTAAATATTCTTGTCAAGTATATTCATATTTTACGTTGTGAATTAGTCGTTTGAGAATGAAGCGGGTCTTTATTTTTCCATGATCCAACAATTGCTTATGTTATACATCAATATTTGAATTGATTACAATACGAACGAAGAAAAAAGTCAATGTCTTCCAATGTTCCAGCCTGCAATCGCTCTTCTATTTTCTGAATGACCCATATTATGTCATATATTGAGTGGGTGGCAGACCAGATGTTTAGACTCGTCGAAATATCCTTATACTTGTGCCGCCTTTTCGCTCATTTTCAGCCACACCGTGTGAAAGGCTCTAGCTCAAGTGGTGATGGGGTTCGAAAAAATGGGGCACACGAAATGTAAAAGTCGTTAACTAACGAAAAGTTGTTTGAAAATTCTCCTTTCATATTTCCTCAGCCGAAAAGCATTGGGGATGGGATGTGAATGGACTTTCTCTTTTGTGCAGAAATGCCGTACGAGGCACTTTTTTTTGCCCAGGAGCCACTTCGGGTGATGAGGGCATGACTGACGAGAAAGACGTGTTTAATACTGTGCCTGGAATATCGCGAATCATTTTTCATGCAACTAAAAGTTGGGGCATTAATGTAGGCAAAAATTCCGCCCATCTCATATGGAAAGTATGACTCTGTTCGATATATGTGAAGGAGAGGAAATGAAATGGTATTTTTTCGGCAGCAGCATTTGTGTTGATTGCCACAAAAGTTTTCATGGAGGAAAATTTTCTGTGTGTGTTGTGTGAAATTTTGGGTGGGCGATGAAGTAAGGAAGACTGAGAGGAAGATTTGTGGAAGGTGGTGCAATATTCTAACTTAGGAGAAGAAGTTGCCAAGCCTTAAAAGAATAGAGGTGGTAAGGGGCAAGAAATGAGGACAAAAGCTCCTTAAGCTTTCACACGTATATATAGCTTTCTCCCTCCTTCTCATTCAATATATAGTTCACAATTCAATTTAGATTCTAATGAAAACCATTAAATTCGTCTCTTCTGGCAGTCTTAAGGACATTTAAGAGCTGTTGAGTATAGAGTCTCTAAACTACAGAATTTCTTCTGGCAAAGTATGGAGCTTTTCAAGTACAAACACAAACACATAGTTGCAGAAGCTCTTATCTAACACTCGGCGTTATTTGGCGCATATAGCAAAGTTTTCCACGCCAAAGAAATTTATATATCTAATGGAGACCACTTCTTACAATTTATTGCACTTCTTTCCTCGTATTTTTATTCCCAAGCGTTTAGCTCTCTACGCTAGGTACCACTTTGGGGACTTAAGGTGTGGCACGCCAGAGATGAGAAGAGTGACTTGCTGGAAAAAAGTTAGGAAAATTGAAATAAAATTACCCAATTTGAGACTCTTATACCAAAATGTTATTCTTCGCCATTGAGTACCTTCTTGGAATTCATCAGTGCGGTGAATGATTTGAAGGTAGATTGTGCACGGAATTGGTATCTGAATTGCAGGTAATTTCTTAGTTTGAAGTCAAAATTTCCCATCTAATAAGAAATTTTATCGCCCTTCTTTTCTGCCATTTTCCCAGGGATTGCGCGCAAATATAATTCGAAGAAAAGATTATTAAATATTTCAGATAATTTTGATAAGCTAATAAGCTTGAATGAGATTATATTCTTAATTTTGTTTATTCAGATCTCATGGAAAGTCTCTTTGACTTTTCTGGAATTCAATTACCATGTGCTTCTAGGGATTTACGGAGGGAGTGCACCAAATCCTCTATGTATGTATATAGGATATTGAATAATTCATTTAGCGTATTTAATAAATAATTGCCAACTTACTGAAAGGTGCACTGAATACTAACACGTCGGAAGAGCCATAGTTTACATAACTCTTAATTTATCTAAAGCACGTTTGCTAGTAAAATAAAACCTTGGGGGCAGGATGCTATCAAAGTAGTGTCATTTTGTGAAAATATCACATAAAGAGTGGCTTCCATGGGGGTGCAAAATGTGAAAATCATCAATATTTTCCCCATAAATTAATATGCTAAGCGCAAAAATAGATTTCATCTCCTCTCAAACTTTCCGTTTAGGGATTTAATTTCATTGGAATACCTTATCATGAGATAATTTCACGGTGAAGTACTAAATCTCTGGGCTTCCATTCCTATGGATATGGGGAATAAAAATTTGCTGAGGGTGAAAAGACAACCCTTATCTGTATGTGCAAAATATTTTTTTTTGTACTCCTCTACCCTTCTCATAATAAATAAATCGCAATTGATCGATAGGCTTTCCAGCGATGTGACTTGCTCGGGGATTAAGTAAATCCGCAGGCAGCAAATTGGCTTCGCTTTTCAGTCACGAGGAATGATTTATACCATAACGAAGAGTAAATACCTCAGCACTTACCCAGAGCACAAACTTTAGGGAGAAGGATGTGAAAAATGTCATGAGACGGTGGATTTTTCGTTAGCAAAAATTATACCCACCGAATTTTCAATTCAACTTTTATCAAAATATTTTTCAGCACGTTGAGGCATTAAGCTTTTATTCAATTTCATATTTATTTCATTTCTAAGCGAGTAGAGTCGTCTCCCTGGTGAATTTTTCTCATACGAAATATGTGAAGATTGTACTCAGAAAAATTTGTCTATGATGTCATTGGATTTAAGAATTTTCCCCATTTCATTAAGAATTGGCTTGCGAAATATTTGGTGTATAAAAATCCCTTAGCTAAGTGACCATCTCTCCTTATCTCTCCTTAATTCAATGTATAAAATAAGATGTCTTAGATGGAAATGGGAGAACAGTTTCTTGTGTAGTAAAGGGTTTTAAGGGACCTCACCCTGACTAACCCCACCAAACATCAACCACTTAAAAAATCTTGATTTTCCTGTGTGCATCTCGCTTTTACAGCAAAACGAATCCCCGTTGAGAAAATTCCCATATAAAATTTGTTCGATGCTTAAATTGTAGAGCGGATTCAAGATTTAGAGTGTTGTTCTTGATGGTTCTGGGTGATTCTTGGGGAGCTGAGGCGTCGGGTGGAGCTTCGTCAGAAATTGCCTTTTGCTTTCTCCTTCGTGCGCATTCCATCGTGGCGGATCCCGTGGGTGACTTTTGACATGGATGGAATGACACAGTGGTGGCTTCTGGTGAATGCAACTGCAGCTGCCGATGGAGGTAGGATCTTGTGTTTGCGATGATGAAACGCGACAAAGCATAGCTCTGAAGAGGGTGCACAAACTTTGAGACGTCAATTTATCTGAGAATCACGTACACAAAATGCATTTCTTCTGTCCCCCAAACCCATGAAAGCTCCAAAGGCAAAAGCTCAAAATATCAACCCACACTTGCAGTGCTATATGGGAAAATGCCGCGCGTTCCGAGACCATCACACCAATATTGACTCGGATGAATCCCACCCACTTTGCTAGCTGTCTTCCATCTTCCGGTGCCAAATCATTTATGGCATGCATCAAATTTGCACGAGAACACCGCTCCCTGACTTTTCATTCTTCACCACAATTTTGCTGCATTAAATGACGAATACCGGGTCTGGCACAAAAAACTTAAAGGGGCCACACAGTGTGGGTTGAGCACCACAATAACGTGAAATACTGTCATATTGATTTTTAATATTCATCCCATAAATGTTATGTAACATGATGTGGCAGAGGTGGTATGCAAAAAAGGCACATTGGCAGCAGAGATACCCTCAAAGCCCTAAAGAATCCACTCCCACGCCCCAAACAGTGAAAATTGAAACCTTTTCCTTCCCACACCCACTACTCGACAAGAATGAAATATTTTTATACGATTTTCCTCCCACTTGGCCTCTAATTGGATTTTAAGCCCAGATTTTAGCGCTTAATTTTAAACGTTTTCAACCCCTTGTTATGATATATTTTGTCGGATTTGTTCTTATTAATTTTCTTTTCCCTGTGGCTGGAAATCCGATTGAAATTGGGGTTCTGTCTCCGAGAGAGTTCTCAGATAATTTCTCTTAACAAAAAGGGGTGGATTCCTGGGCGAAAGGAAAAAGGGAACAATGAAAGACTTTTAAGAACAAGGACTTTTTACAAATGCCACTTTGAGGAGCGGAAGTTTGACAAAGGAAGCAATATTATTGCCATCTGACTTTGATAAGATAATGCTGAGGGGAGAATGGAAATTCATGCGAGACTCAGAAAAACACCTCTTTTAGGCTAATTTTAATATCAATCTTACTTAGAACCGAAAGAACTTAAGAATAAGTAAAAATCAACCGAAGATATATAATTTTGTTACTTGTCTCTTTACTCAATAATTCTAATTTTTCGAAATATTCAAAAGCACTCTTTCTCTTGAAATCGCAATTAAGATTTCCCTGAAATCCTTCTAACATGCTTACTTTCCATATCCTTTTAATGGGACTTGTGAAAGCAGGATTCATGTGAAAGTATAGTGAGGAAATGCTATTCCACAAAGCTCAGCTTTCGTGACTCGCGTTGGTGGCGCTAAAAAAAATCATGGACGCATTGATAAGTGCAGTAGAAGCTCATCTTGGTTGTGGGTAAACAACGGATCCTATACCCAGAGTAGTGACTCTGGTATCCAATTGGGTCTCGAAAGAGGGTGTTCGCGAGTGATGCTTAATCGCCTCAGAGCGGGAAAATGCAAATAACCATCGAGGCTCGAATGGAAAAATATATATGTATATATTGGGCGTGCAAGGCCTGGCAGAATGGCACATCCAGTTGTATGTTCCAATAGAGCAAATCGGGAATACACTTTTTGCTCGGCAAGCCAGTCACACTTCGGAATGTTTCAATGCATAGTTATTAGTTTGTTGGCAATCCCTAAAATACGACTTCAATTTAGTTATGTAAATTCAAGTCTAGCCAATGTTCTCTTAATTTGGTGCAGTAATGCTAGATGTCGGAGCCCCCACGGCACACACCCCGCCATGTCCGCACATTTCGCAGTGCGCTATATATGGGTGGCTCATGGGTTATATTCCTCATGGATGCTCGCAATGTATGGGGGTGCACATATATACCGGCCTCCGGTTGGGCTGTGCCAGGAGAAGAGTTAGAGACAAAGGATGGCGTGTTTAATAGAACACATACGGAACTCGTCGTAAATGGAGATTCATGGTTTAATGGATGGGTTTCGTACACACTCACATTGAGTTTGTTTGGATGCTCTCTCTCTCTCTCTCTCTCTCCCAGCAATGGAAAGGCATTATAAGAGGCTATGGGGGATTGATATCAATTAAACTGTATCGGAGTTTATTGCTGGTGGGGCTTTGTGGTGCTATCGAATCAGTCCTAAATCAATAAAATAAACTGACTATCCCCGCCCAACCCTGCAGCCACTTTGGACCAATCTATATAATATTGAGATACATTTGCTATCTAATAAAATTGTGCCAATTCACTTCAAAAAGCCATATTTTCAGCCCCTCCCCCTCCCCATGAGCATCTGGCCCACCTAATGAAGCCATCAAAACTACACAAATACACTGTACTCTCCCTCACAATTGTCCGCCCCTATGCTTCTCCAAATTTACTTTCTATATGCTTCAGTGGCTTCTCTTTTGGGCGAAGAATGAACAGATCTGTCTCCTCAGTGCTTCCCACTTCCGCCACACCTGACTTCTCGCGAACAAGAGTCCCTTCGATATTTACAGAATTTATAACGACACGAAATTGCATGGTAGATGGTGTCACAAGGCATCCATATAGAAGGAAGATAGATGAAAATGTCCTTCTTTTTATCCCATTTCGAAAACCACCAGCCACTCAACCTCGAAGACAGGGTGGCACATATAAGCTATTGGGATACCAAGAAAGTTCATGCGCACTCATATATATGTCTTTACCATTTCTGCTGGTCCATTCACCGACAGGGCATCCATACAAAAACAAGATGAAGAAGCTGAGGAAGCAAAAGTGAGAGAGGCAAAGAATAATGTTGAGGTACATCATCTTGGGAAAAAATTCTGTTTATTTATTTTTCTCCCTATTTACTTCCACAACTAATCTTCATGGGATTTACCAGCCCGAGCAATATTTCTCATTGCGTTCTATTGTAAAATCTACCAGATTAACCGCTTGATCTTGGCGGATTTTTGCCTTTTTCTTCCCTCGCCATTGGTTGCTATAGCAGACAAAGGAGCAATTCCTCTTGGCCTTTTCTGGACTTGGCAGCATGGAAAAATTCTTACTTTTCGACCATTGTCTCAATCCTCCCCAGAGGAAAAAGTACTCCACAAATATTCTTGCTTCGAGGCTGTTGGGATGTTTGGCAAGGAAATGGCATTCAAGCGTGCTGGTATGATTTCTGCTTCGGATCATCCTCTTTAGAATGGAAAATATCATGTATTTCTTCACTTTCGTGAGAAATTTTCTATATTTATTTAAAATTAATAAGAAAGCGCCTTATTTTCAAAGAAGTAAACAATGTTATTTGGAATGTTTTAACAATGTTTTCGATGATTCAAAGATTTTTATTCTAGGCTACTTTTAACATTGAGAGAAGCTGGAAAACTGGGACACACACTGATGGACAATTTTTCACACTGGACAGAAGTTTATCCCTCACGTTAGTTGGAAAAATTTTAATAATTTGTCAATACCCCAGGTGAATGACACATTGTGGCTCGGAAAATTCGTAAGCCAGCAAGAGAGGAGGTAAATTGACCTGGTGGCCCCTTCAGTATCTTGATCAGAAGCCTGTCGCACTCATAAAGTGAGTCAATTCATCGTTGAGAGTGTTCAAAGCCACAAGAACTTTGTCACTGAGACCATGAATTGTGTGCAAAAGCGTGGTCCCCTATACCAAGAGTTTTCCCTTCCCTCCATTCTGTCTCTGCCAATATTCACCTAATAGCATGATATAAGACGGTTGTTTTTTGGGGATATAAAAGAGAATTTGGGGGGGGAGACATAAGAAGACACAACGCATTCACTACGGAATCTCATGCAAAGATTCCAGCATCTGTTTGCTGTGTGAAAATCCATATGGAGGAACGTGAAAAGGGCTGACGGGGTATATTTATTTAAATGAATATAATTTGTTTTGGTTTCGTTGACAAAAATAAAATGCTTCCCTTTCAACCCAGCGATCACTTGCATCCCCATATCCAAGTTGCGGCTTTCTGATGGTAGAAAGAGAGAGAGGGTATTGAGCTTCCCAAAGTGTCGGAATACAGCAAGAGAGACAGCTTGGTTAAGAGGTTTCCGGCACTCCGTGATATATCGCATTCGAGAGTTTCGATTCAATCCCACACACACCTCGTCCTTTTTCCCACCTTTTTGCACCACAGCGTGTCTGAATGTCTTATATCTAAGACATATGTTGCTTGGCGAAGGGATTGGATTATAGATTGAATGTAAACACATCACACTGTGTGGTGAAATTTTGTTCACCCTCATATACACTTTTGCTGCTTCAATTAGCAACTACTGTACCAGCATATTTGTCTTTGCACACACAGCGTAATTATGGAAATGTCTTTGATAGTTGGAACACTTTGAGCTTTATGTGTTGGCGTGAAGTCATTTAAGAGGTATATTTGTCTTATTGATTTAACTTGAAATGTAGTCAATGAATTGGTTTTCACATTTATAGTTAAAATCATAAAAGAACATGTTTGATAACTAAAAAGTTATAAAAGATTTCGTAGACATTTCATTTTACAAAAAAAAAATGCAAAATATACTGAAAAACTTAAATTTGAAATGTTTTCTTCATCTTTTTTTCTGAAAACCAATTAATTACTGAGTTTACATCTTAATTAGAGTTATTGCAGACTTTACGTCGCTTTGTTATTCACTTGGCAATTTTTCCTTCGTCCGCCACTTGCAAATCTCAAGGTGGAATTTTGAAAAGCTAACACTTTTTCTCAAGGGCTGAACGCAAGGCAACAGGAATATATATTTTCTTGCTCCTCTTCGACACCCTCAGAGATTTCAGCGGAGTGGTTCGTGAGAGGGATATCTCGTGAAACAATGTAAAAGTTATGAAAAGTACAGATTTCATATTAATTTTGGGACTCGATTTCAAGAAGCGACTCTATCCAATTCCATCGAGCACCCTCCTTCCGCGAATACTTCGCACAGAGTGTATATTTTCCAACACACCATTAAGCCATTTTCCACTTTGTAATTTGTCTATAAAACAATTCATTATGCTGGAAAATGGAGAGGAAAAAAAAATGGAAAATGGAAGAGAGCTCTCGAATGTTGGGTCTGGGGTTAAGATGGGCGAGAGGGTGGTTGTTAGAGTATGTCTTGTATAAATTGGAAAGATGGTATTATTAAGCAACATTTCACTGAGATTATGTGAAAATTAAATTTTTACGGTTAAATAACAGCCACTTACGCCATAGCCTTTTGCTTTCATGTCACCAATCGCGCTTGAATATATAGCTTCTTCGTCGTTTTTTTTATCCCTTCGAGCTAAAAGAAAAAGGCGTGTGCTCGATTTTTTTTTCGGTGGGAAGGGAAAAAGGTGAAAATGTTGCGATGGGGAAGAGAAACAACAAAGGAAAGTGATGGATGGACAGCGGGTGGGGCAATTGCAAAATGCTTTAAAAAGACTTGGGAGGTAGAGAAACGCGGTATAAAAAAGGGAGAAAACGAAGCTACGGAGTACTTCCTGTTCTACCAAACAAATCCGCCAAGAGAAACAAGAATGTTATACTATCCATGGTGATATTCTTGTGTATTCACATGGAAGCACTTCCTCTCTCGCGTATAATCCAATTTATCAACTTTCCAAACTTCTATTTGCCATAATTTGTCTTGGTCACAAGTTTTCATTTCACACAACCACACACTTGCTGTTTTCTTGCCTCTCAGCTCAAAAATATAACCATTCCCGCGCGCTTCACAATCCTCGATATGGCCACAGCATCTTGTCCCTGAATAAATGAGCAGCACAGACCGTTCACCATGTATGCACACAAGTTTTGCAAGTGGAGAAAATATTCCTGCAACCATCTATAGAAATGTCATGATTTTTATGGGTATATGCAGTGTTGAACTTTCCACCCCAGTCACAAATCACTTCTTCCGAAAAGTGTCTTCAAGACGTTGCCGATGTATAATGCGGAGATTTTTTCCCAGCTGCTCTTAATTAAATTCTTAATGGACCAGAAAGACTCTATATATGCTGGAAAATTTATCACATAGTCACTGCAGATGGAAGTTTCAACATCAGATTTTTCTTCTGCCACGCACTTCAGGGCTTGTTGCAATGAAAGTTTGACCTCTTGAGGGTGTTTTTTTGTTCTTATATATCTGGACATTTCAGAATAAACCGTATAGTATAATCGCTATTTTAAAGCTTTTTAAAAATTCACTGCAGAACGTTTTTTTTCTGCTCCTCCGGAAAAAAACGACAAAGCGGAGAAAAAGTTTCTCCAGTGACGAAAAGCGGGGAGAAGCCAATAAATTTCCAGAGAGAAATTTTACCTTTTTAGCATACGAAAGTATAAAACGATTTATTAATGAGGAAATTTCATTATTATCCCATTTGAGCTAATGTTACGTGTCGTGTTTCAATATAGGTGCCACTTGGGGAGTCTTAAAATAAAATACTACATGACACGATATATACCTTCTATTTTTATCATACATCAGCTGATATAATTTAATCAAATGTGCCATAAATATTGCGTGACAAACCGGTGCAAATTCGCTAAGAATCGATTTTGATTTAACTATGCAACGTTCGTGAACGACACGTTGTTCTCTTTAACATGTAATTAACGTTAGGGGATTGATTCTAAATGGAAAGCAATTTAGTGCAATTTTCTCCCATTGACATTTAATGAGAATTCAGTGAGTATTTTCGGTAGTGATTTCCTTTTGCTTCCCCACTATCAATCCATTAGAGAAATTTCCATTTCAGGCTTTTCTGATCATCCTCCTTCACATGACGGCTGAAAACATCACTTACAGGTTTAATTTTTCAAACTATCAACTATGTATATAGCAATTTTGCTCAATATATAAATTTAAAATCAGACCATATATTAAGTGCCAAGTATTTTGGTGTTAATTTGCTCGAAAAGTTCACCGTATAAGAACGATGTAAAATGTATGGGACAAGAGTAAGCTTGAATAATTGAAATGCTGCCAGTAACAAGAAGGTGTTAATAAGTGATAAAATTCTTAAGAGATCAATTTGTCTCATCTCTCTTACTTTTAGCTGTGCTGCTCACCTCCTCCAGACCAGCCACTATTACACCCAGCAGTGCCACTTCGTGAAGGGAATACGTATGTTCTTATCTAATCTCAAATAACCTACTTCTATTTCAATTGAAACAGTGAGAAGGAGACTCTTCGAATTCCTCACAATCTATTTTCCTGGCTCACCAATAGGGGACACAATGTTACTCCAAAGGACAACCCAATATGGATTGTACTTTTTGGCAGCCAAAAAAAATTGTTCGACAATAAATTCCTTTTATAGTATTATTTTGTACCAAATTCGCACCATAGCACGGAAATCGCGCACAACTTGATTTTTATTACTCAGCACTCGGGGGCAAAGAGTTGGAGGGTGAATGTGGAAGAGATAGGAAGAGTTACAACTTCACACGATATCGACTTTTTAGCCCTCTGTCCTCCCCCCTATGTTGTCCAATGTTGGAATTTTCAAGCCACCACATCCACTGAAAAATAATAAAAAATCCACACTTGGTGTCTCTCGAAATTGAATTAATCCAACTCCTTTCTGATTGGATTTCGATACTTCCTTCTGTGCTCAGTTCCCCATCCCTCTTGGCAAAAAGTTGCCGAGGCGGAGAGCTTGTGACTCGGGACCGAGCCCTCAATCAACCGTCCCCCTCAACTTCTTGCCCCCAGCATCTCGTCCATTGGACAAAGTTGTGGCACTAAAATATACCATAAGAGCCATGTGGATGGTGAATTTACAGTGTTGTGTGATTAAGTAGGGAAATATATCAGTGGTCGCTTGGATAGGTTTGTTATCGGAAAATAAAGTCGATTTACACGTGATAGTCGTTTATGCCTTCAATAAATGGTGGAGATACTGAACACCCTCACGCATGGAATTGGCGTTTTTCCTTCACACAAGATAAATGGAGAGGTCGTGTTGACAAGGTGATGGGATTTTTCTAAAATTGGGATGAAACATATACCCCGGATCGAAACTTTTACGTTTTGCACCCACGCCATAGCTGTCGTTTTTCTCTCCTCTTTTTCAGCCCTCTCCACCCCCTGGGTCTCTGGCGTAAAGAATTACCATATAAATTTACTATACACTTTTCTCTCTAATAAAAATATCGTCTTTCACAATAATATATCGGGGAAATGTTTATATTATCCCTTCGCATTTTAGATAATATTATATGTAATGGATATTGATAGAAATAGAATTTTTGATTTTATACACAAAGCAAATATCTTAGCTATCTATAGATATACTGAAAAACTTATAAGTTGTTAGATATGACCTAATTTAAAGTTGGGTAAGTTCTTAATAGATCAAATTAAACTCCTGAAATTTGTGGAACTATTTTGCTCGAAATAGAGAATTTTTTGAACTTAACGCTTAGTCTTTAAATTCTAAATTCATTTTAATTAACTAGGTAATTATAATAATAATATAATATTAAAAGAGATTATTAATACGAAGTCTCTTGCGAAAGATTGAGGAATTTTGATAAAATCTTTTATAATAAAAAATAACTAACAATAATTCATTTTAATTATACTCAGTTTTTGAAAAAATAATTATATGCTCCTCCCTAACTTTGTCTGCTTGTTCCAACGCTGATACATAATGCAATACAAACTAAGACACTGTTTAACTTGATGCACGATGTTACTGTTTAAATATACATGCTTATACATAACATGCCTTAATTGTTACTCTCAGTGTTTATTTTTGCCAACACGGGCCATATCCTAAAAGTACATAAATTGCGCCGTGAAGAGAGAATCGAGGATTTAGGGGCACGTGAAAGATTAAAATTCCTCTTTTGCAAGTAATATCTCGTGCTCAAGTTGCCTGATAAAGTTACAGAGTAATTGATTTTAACTACCCCTCTGGGTATGTCCGACCCACCTGGGAGTTATTTACCCCCTTTTGCCAACTATTTACTCTCGCTCGTCTATAGAGATGGTGTGTTTGTCCTAAGAGTATTTCATCGTCAAATCATCTCCTTGGACACCAAAGCGGATCACTGCAGAGACAATTGAAGACTGTGGAGAAGATTTGGAGTGGTTGAGAAACTGCAGAAGAAAAATAGTGCAAAACTCATGCATTTGAGAGTGACTATGGGAGAGAATATGTACGAGGAAGAAATCTTCTTCCACCCATACGAATTGGAAAGTAATAGAGATTTTTCGCTCAGCATTATATAAAATTTTATTTTATTCACTCGGTGTACCCAGCGTGACGAATTGAATTTTTTATCATCGTTGCTCTCAGATGGAATTTCTCTTCATCAAATGACAAAATTGTCTCACATACTGAGAACAAAAGTGCTTTGGGACATATTCCTGAGAGAAATTCAGCAAAAAGGAGTTCCTTGTTCATCAATTGCTTATGGTGTGGGTGGATTGGAGAATAATTTAAATTCCACCCCTTAACTATTTTTAAGTGAACATATCGAGCAATTTTCGAAAGGCAATTGAGATGGAGAATAGATGGCAGACACGACATGTCCAAATTGCTCCCCTTTTCTGCAAAAGTATCACTTTTCAATTGAGGAAATTTTAGTCAAACATTTTATATAGAAGAAAAGGAATTGAGAAGGAAGATACTGAAGACGTTTCCGTATTCTTTTTTTTTGTCAGAAAGACACAAAAGTAGAAAATCAATTCGGAGGAAAGCAATAACAATTTCGTAATAATATTAGGTACTTTACTGTATACGGTATGTGCTCAAGGAGAATTATACTCGTTCCCTTCATCGTTCAGAATGTTCAAACAAAATGAATGTGCTCCCACCAAGTGAAGTATTCGTTGAAAATGGGGTAATTCGAATTTGAGACCATTATTTTGGAATAAAGAATTCGCGATTAGTCTGTCTACCTTATTTTATTCACAAAATGAACATTCCTCCTGCAATATTCTCTCCACATTATGCCCTTCTCTACTTTTAGCTACTACCATTCCACACGATAATGTACTATGAAAACTACGACTTGTCATTTATTATCCCCACATTCTTCGTGCCATTCACTCTTGCTACGGGGGATGAACGTTTATACAGTCATCTGCATAAAAAAGTGCCAAGAGATATATTCTTGAATAAATCGTCGTGATATTTTCCTAAAATTATGTTTTTTTTTTTACCAGGCTTACCTGTCCGACAATCAATGTCTGATTATTTTAGAAATCCCAGCACTATGTATTATAATTTGGACAGCTTCTCCATTAGAATTTTTCTCTTTTATAAAAAAAATACATTCATAGGTAGGTAGTAAATGCAGAATCCATTTGGTGACACAAATATTTTGTTGAATCCGTGCTTTTTTTCTGTCGAAAATGTGATAAAAATTTTCCTTTTCAAGCCACCCTGTATTACATTTCCAGGATTTTACCAGGATTTAAACATTGATCCTTAGCGACATACGTTCATACAGTCTGCATGTACAGTCATAGAGTTTCGCTAATTAAATGCATCACGGTTAAATCTGATTAAACGCCATGTTGCTGCACTTCAGTTTTCCATCCACGTATTGTGTAGTTCCCCAGTCTATCTGCATACCGTATATCCTCTAGTTGGATCAATTGATTTCAAATTACGGTTAAATTTGAAATTGCCAAAATTATACATTTATTTTTTTGCTGTATCATCCAATGATAGGCTTCACTTTATGAACGGTAAAATTGCCATGATTATTTTCAAAATGTCATTGGCTTTACTATTTTTTTTAATACCTATATCAGCAATATATATTCAAATTAAATTTTATGGTTGTTCATAATTGTGTGCCTTTTCATGGGACGGATAGAGTTCGAGAGTGAAACAAACCATCCTAATTGGGTGTATGAGATATTTTTTAATACGTGGCAAGGACAACAAATGTGTTTAATTAAAAAAGAAAACACTGGTAGTATTTCTCCCTCAGAATCTGTGGAACACATTGCATTTTTCCATGGATTTTCGCATGAATCAGAAACAATATTAGTTAAGTAAATATTGTTGAAAAAATGTGTGTTGAATATTTTTGCTGAGATTGTGATGAATTTTCACTATATGGATTGTTAAGCTAAAATCCCAGATTTTTGCATGACCTAAATACAAGAGATGAAAGGAAAATATTCACGTAACTCAGAAATCAAAGTTCATTGTCTAGTAGAGGCACAGAGACCATATAAACAATACTCTGTGAGTTGTAAAAAAGATATTGTTGAGGAAAAGTATAGAATAACCACTGGTTTTGTGGTCAGAGTGTAGTGCCTGTTGGAAGTGAAATATAATAGCGTAATTTTCATAATTATAAATAAGTTTCATAAAATTAAACAATTTCAAATGTTAATTAAAATTATCATCCATTTTCTCTGATGTGGTTTCACTCTCCATGCTGGCTGATGTTTGTCTGAGGGTTGGTCATTTGAAAGTTTTCACTATAATTGCAGTTAGGCATGTGTTTGCCAGCCAAAATGGTTGAATTCCTCCATGGCCATTAAGGCAATTGCATATAGTTACGATTGTGGCGTTTGAAGCACGGCAAAGTGTGCTTTTCATCCAAAACTATATTAATATCATTTTCAATATTACACACGTTAACCTTATCGCAGTTGGAGTTACCCCATGTGATATAGTTGGTGAGTAATACTAAAGAATACATATAATGCATGTATGTATGTATAAACACACATAAAATAAAGCAATTAAAATTAAAAGCGAAACCCATAGACAATTGAAAAAGTTTTTCCATATATGAGTTTTTCACTGTATTTGATTTCATTGTAGGTATATGATTACTTTTATATACATTTTTTAAATGACTCTTCTACGTGATGAGGGAACATTTGAAATATATGTTTTGAAATTTCATACCGAAAAGACGAAAAAAGCATCAGAAAAGATGCCATGTTGTAATTAATTTCTTGAAAAGGTGATTCAGTAAAAATTAGAGCATGAAATGCTCGTGAATTCGGCAACAAAATCAAAAACACAGACGAGATGGAAAGTATATGGAGACAATAAACTTATTACATCTTCACGTTATATTTGCTAAAAGAATCGTATTATATTTTTTTGCCACAGCAAACTCACCGAAACGAGCACAAAAGGAGCAATTATTAAGTATATCCAGAGTATGTCATCATTAATATGAAAGTACCTAAACACACAAATGATTTTTGTCTCCAGAGTGTTTCTTTTATTTTGAGATGCGATGCTTTCTGGTCTTTATCTAATTTCACGCCACGAAGAACAGTGTCTTCGGGAAAAAAAATCCCATCTTGCGTTGTAATGTGAATTGTCAAATGCTCTTTGAGGATTGGATATTACACATTGTTTATTGTTCTTTGGGTGGATCTGGGGAAGAAACTAGGTTAAGAAGTGCAAGCAATGTGAAATTATCTTTCCAATGTTTTATGCAGGAATCATAAAAATAAAATTAATTGTTTTGAAATATAATTCTTTACCTTCTTTACAATTTTTAAAAAATACACAAGTTATTTGTCTTAACATAAAAAAACATCGTATCATTCCATAAATTAGTGCACCATCCTTGTGTGCATGTTACACAGAATCCAGAAGAATTATAATTTGCACAATTCATTTCAGGAGGAAAAATACACTTTATAAGGGGATTTATTAGAGGGTGAAAAAATGTGAATATTTGCATAGGATGAATAAAAAGTATACAGTTGCAAGAATACCTGACTTCCGTTCCCATTCTTCCAGCAAAGTGTATCGTTCATACGCATACAGGGAAAATGATAAATTTTCTGTGCATAAAACATTATTCATGTTTATTCTCTTTTCTAACGTATGATGTTGGTGGTAGATAGAGGTGCTAGGAAAAAAAAGAGAGAGACGGAGAGTAAAGAACACAGCTTTTGAGAGGAAGGAAAAACAATTAAAAGCACCTGACTTTGGCTGCTAATGAGCTGTTCGTTTAAGGAATTACCATTTAGCTCACTCTCTTCTGTGCGCTCTCACATACCTTGATAATATTTACCTTTTGCTAAAATTATACTGCGCCATACATTATACAGGTCTTATATTGTATTTGCAGACAAACCGATGTGAATTTAACATAGAAACTCGAAATTCTCTTCTCCTGCACAAAGAATAAATGTTTTGGCAAATGTATAAGGTGAAGACGAAATTTCAGGGTCTTCAGAATGCGTGTGGGTGAGAGCGTGTGTTTTCCCAGGAAATGATTAGAGTGAACTGAATAAAACAGAGATCCGGACGTTTTATATGGATCCACATGGCGTGAATAATTTCGTACGTGTAAAGAGGATGTGCTGAATTTCATAACAACAAAACATACTGACTGGGGAACACCTTTCATCCACACATATACACAATCCCAAGGATGACAAGCATTATAGTTTCCAACATGCTTCCCTGTTGCAAAATTATTACCTGGAATATTATTCACTTCATACACATTCATTGTCAATTTACTCCACGATGAGCTTTTTGCCATTTAATAATAATTACTGTCAAAAGAATTGTATTAATTACTCCACAATGTTCATTGTTCTCCAAGGAAGGAACGAAATAACGACATTTATTTAAATTTAAATATCATGATTGGATCTATCCATTAGTTTTAAGCTTTCGAGATCCGAAAAAATTGTCATGCGCTAACTTATTTGTTCCAATTGAAAAAGAAAATAATTAAACTTAAATTTGTATTTATACAAAATGCGCAAAAATATTTTCTTTGACCAGAATTGAGGAAATTCCTAGAAATGTCTATAATCAAGGGCGAGATATTGAGATTGGAAGTTGCGTACGTACTCTTGAATGAAAGTGCATTGGTGTCTTTAGAAGTAAAAGAGCAAATAGATATTTTAAGATTCAGAAAAAAATTTAAAACATTTTAGGCTTTTAGAAATTTTCAACGGCTTTTCGGGAAAGCTTGTGATCTTTAAAATTTCATCTAGAACGCTTTTTGAAAACTTACAAAGATTTCAAACTTTCCTGAATTTTATAAAAACTAATGCAAATTTAGATTAAAAAAAAAACATAGTTCAAAGCTCTCTGAAATTGAAATGTACAAACATTTACAAAATCCATTTTAAAGAAAAATCTGGGAAAATTAGGTAGTTAAAGCTTTAGAAATTTTTTGAAGCTTTTTGGAGATCCTGCCGTGACGTCAAAATTTTGAAGAGATTGGAGTTTCACTGTTTGAATTTCAATGAGCTTTTAACGATTTTACTGAAGCTTATTCTTTGAAGATAGTTTTACAAGAAAGTAAAATTCATTTAACAAAAGCTCTTCAA
>CAKKOB020000844.1:711-33795 GCA_918844115.2 Phlebotomus perniciosus | reverse complement strand
TAAATATTTCACGAAGCTTTCCATATCAATTCCTGGCTCTCAATGGCACGTCCTGTTTCTCCCCTACTGAGGCGGGAGGCCGCTTTTTGGGGCCAGAGAGGGTGTACAAGGGGAGGAAAAATCGATACGTGCGACTCCCAGCATGAGTATATGTTTCCCGGAATCCTTCAACTCACGTTGCCACGGTGTCGGCGGGCGGCCAGGTCTTTGACCCAACTTGGAACTAGGTTAGTTGGTACCGAGCTCCATGCTGTGTGCGCGACAGTATTTTCCATACAGACACTCTCACACACACACGTAACCGATATAGCAGAAAGCGCACACTGCAAAGCTCATTAAAGCCACAAGAGAGAAAAAATCGCTATCTTCGCAATTTAATTTCTTCCCTCCCTTTTCACTCTTTGGCTCACCCAATTTGCTTAGATATTTAATTATTGGCAAAAAAGCATCGTATTATGTAGCTATTCCCCACCCTCCTCAACTGCATCGTGAATATTGGAGAAGTGAAAGAGATATTTTCCAATATGGTGAAGAGATTTCAGGGTGTTTTCTATGAGAAGCTCTTCAACACACATTTTTCTTTTCTCCTCAAAAGAACACTCGACATCGAGCTTTATTGATTTTAAATTCTCAAAGTGAGTAAGGGAAAGCTTTTCTTTGCATAAAACTGGCAAATAAGTAGTGTTTGTTTAACCCATTAGTGACATAATTTGGGCTGTTTTTAACTAATTTTCTAGTTTTTTGTTTGTGGGAAGATTTCCATTAGGTTAAGTATATGAGGTCCTACATTTATGTGAGATTATAGGCGTATTATTGAAATTTGAATACATTTTAGAGAATATCTAAGCCATGGTCACTTTTTTCGCTTCCAGAGCTCCGAAATATTTCAAGAAATTTGAACTACCTACCTAAAAAAATAATACTTCAGTGATCACAAGAAATAAGGACCACAGTTCCATTGTCTCAAAAAAATCTTCTCAATCTTTAAATTAAAGAGAAGTAAAAAGTTTTTGATACAGTTCAAAATTGCAGTGATCGTTCAAGTGTTAATACAAAAAATAGGTTTTTCCTAATTGAGACTTATTTAGTAGAGAAAAAATAAAGAAACTTACTTACATTAGGTTGCTCCTTCATCCTGAAGTCCATTGGCTGTACTTAGTAATAGAATACAAATTTCAGAAATTGAAATCTGTTAAGCAGATTAATAACTTAAAACGGCTCGAAAGATTGAATTTCTTTCACTTTTTGGTAACTTACTGCAACAAGTCGAAGGACCGGCCGGTTAGCCCCTATCCATCATCGCCTGTAGATATGACTTTCTTTTTGAATTACTTTAATTCATTACCTGCAAAGAATAAAGAAAAAACACTTTAATAAAATTTAAATTGACAAATAAAAACAACAAAAATTGACCTTAGAGTCTGACTAATTCAATTAATTTCAATATTTCAAAGTCAAAAAATATATTTAAATACCAATAGAATCTTTAGAATCCTCTTTATCTTTTGCATTATTAGTGAACAAAAAAGCTCCCGAAAGGCTAAATAGCTTTAAAGCAAAAAGCTAAGTATGTACATAAAAGAAAAAAGAATGCTTTTCGCACTTTTTCTCCAGCATTGAGTAAACTCCATGCAAATGAATTTCAATTCGTCACTTTTACTTTTAACGACAATTCACGCGAGTGTGAATTCTCATGGGTGGAAAACTTTCACATCATTAATACAATCTTCACACATCTCTCGACATTTTGTTAACTATTCCCTCCCATTTTATCGTCTTTTTTCTTCTTCTCCATGTCTATTCCAAACCCACCATTTGTGTACTCAAGAAGTAAGGCATACATCGAAAAAAAATTGTGTGGCACTTTAGGTGCATTTTTCCTGGCTGCCATCTTACATAAGAGTGTTTGAGAGAGTTCCACTCAAGCTCAAAATCACGTTTCTCCCCTCACCGGGCAGAGCTTTCACAGAGTTGGAGTGTCTGCTGGGTGGCGTTTGGAAAATCAGGAAGTAACGGTTTAACGGACATGAGGAAGTTCAATAAAATGTTGATTTGACTTGAAGAGAGAAAAAAACAGCTATTCCTCATACAATTTTGCCAGCAACTTGAAGGCACAAACACATTCTATAGGTTATTATCATGGTCAACAAGTGATGGCCTCGATTTTTATGCTTTTTATTTTATCTTTTCTTTTATTTTCTCTCTCGTACCTCATTGTTGGTGGCGAGCAACAACACAAGGAGTGGATCCACTTCTTTTTATACCACCAAGATTCCAAGCAGAGAAGATCGGTAAATGAAGGAAAGATGGATAACGCCTGGTACCAGGCGTCTCCATCGGGATCAGAAGTTATGAAAATGAAAGTATCTGATCGTTCCCATTGCGTTATCGCGCCTATTTTTTTAGCGGATCACTCATGGCAAATGTCAAGAGGTTGTGAAACTTAAAATTGCACTTAGATAGAAAATGTGAAAATCCCTGACTCTTTGGAGGTCTTACGGTGTGAAAAGCACCGCTAAGAGGTAAAGGAGCTTCGATCGTAGGTAGATTTATAGTCATTAGAATTTTCATTTCCTCATTCCGTGTCATGTTAACGGTTTCACAGTTGAAGTGAATATCGTGCAACAGAGAAGCATTATGCTCTCCTATATAAATATATAAAAAAAATCACCTTCTCTCTTCCGTATTGAGCTTCTCACTCTCTCATTGCGGGTTTTGCAATTGTGAGAAACGATCGTGTATTTGAAGCCCCCCCGAGCATCGCGACTGCAGTGGGAGGGCGACCGGGGGGGAGGTCAGGAGATCTCTGTCTCACTGTGTTAGTTGTATTAATAGAAAACCTTAATGGCACGATCACACTCGATCGTCATCATCATGAAACGTGATGGTGATTACGAAAGCTCAATTCGCATTTCTTTCGTCTATTTGAACTTTCGCTTTCAAAGTCTCGATCGTTTGTTACGCTATTATTTTTTTTTCTCTTCGTCTTAACAACTTCTTGTTTCTCACACTTTTTGCCAAACACACAAGACAAAAAATGTATATTACCATCCAATTTCCAGGGAAGATGAGCGCGCTCTTGGCGAAAGAGAAAGATATGCGCTTTGACGATCGCGATCTTGTGCAAAAATTTTTCTTTACATGTCACTCTCGATGACTTTGTTGCTCTTTACGTAATGTCTTCGGCTCTTTCTTCCGCCTCTCTGAACTTTCTTTCTTACCATCATTTATTACTTTATTATTCACATCACACAGTCAAAGCAAAAAAGGCCAGCCTCTACCAGACGTGAAACTTTTACTTTCAATCTCAACGATCTCGATTTTATTTTTCACGATGCGGAAAACAGGCAACTCCATGACATTTTGAGGTGATTCTCAGCCATTTTCATGCCACAGCAATGTCCAAATATATTCTATGTGGACTTTCACGTGTAAATTTTCCACAATAGAATTTTTTAACTCTTCTTTTTTTGTTGTTGTTTAACTGGGTGACTTCTTGTCATGCAGGAGCTCTTTTTTTCATTCTCTCTTTCTCAGCCACTGCAAATGCGACCCTCTCGTTCTCTCGTGAGTGCAATTGATGTGCACACATGGTGGGTGACGTGGGGAGTCAAGGGGGTACTTTAGCATTCAGTTTTGTGTGTAGAAATCGTTTCTGGGTCAGTCGAAACGAACAGAAAACGACAGAGCCGATGACTCGGATTGAGCAGAAGGCAAGCGGAGACACAAGTGAATTCTCCTAAGCTTGAAAAATATTATATCTACATATACTTTTACTGACTCCCCAAAATTGTTCATTCAAGAGACAGTAAAAAGTCTCGCATCCTGAAGCTTAAGTCATATAAGGAAAGTTTTTGTTAAAAGTATAACCAAGCATTCAAAAGAGTCGACGAAATACAACTCAACGAAAGATCCTTTTCAATAACTTATCGACAAATCATAATCGTAACTTCTTGTATGTTTTTTTCTATGATTTTCAATGGAAAATCAGGCAAATTTATCAGTAGATTTTTTTTTAAATAGTCTTTCTGAAAATCCCACTCCACCAAGTTTCGTCCTCTCTCATTCACTCTCACTGAACGAGAGTGCAAAAATTAACCGACTATTTCATTTGCACTCACTGAAATTCCTCCACAATCGCGTCTCTCCCCCATTTAATTCACAAAGTGTATGCCAGAGTGAGAGAGATGGAGAGCCCCAACAGTGTGCGCGCCAAACGCCGACTTTTCGTTTTCATTCGGCCCTCCGGTTGGAAGACATTCAGTCGGTAACCTACTTTGTTCCGATTCGCACTTGTGTGTTAACCGAAAAACCATCACATTTTGCCTCCTCAAAATAAAGTCGTTTAACCGACATCTCACAGTGTGGAAAAATCTCAGGAGTGCTAAAGCGCATTTTCCTTTGATGTGTGTGTTTTTTTTCTAAACTTTAAAGGATCTGACATGTGGATTAAATTGTGATTACATATATGGGATTAAATTTGCAGTGTTGTGTATGTGATTTGAGGTTTTGGCTCTCTGTGCATTCCTCAACGCACTCTGAGCAATCATCCCGCGCTTCAGCTCCAGCACGCACCATGAAGGAGGTCAAAGTGTTTTTCACACGCCTCCATTCACGTCACTCTTCAACCCTCTAAGGTCCAAGAGGTCGTAAAAAAAAGTCAAACATAGGATTGCACATTTAGGAATGTAATGGAAAATCCCTGAATCACTAAAGGAGTTTAAATCATATAGGGAAAATCCGCATTGAGTGATTGTGCTTTTTGTGAAAAAGAGAAACATGGAGGGATATTCGTGAGATTGTGAAAAATATCTCACATGATGTGTTTGTGAAAATTTTTGGGTGGCCAATTTTTTTGAAATTAGACGCAGTTTTACCATTGAACTTTACATTGAAAAGTCATTAAGTGTGAGAGAGTGAGAAACACAACCACCTTGAAATTCGGGAAATTCATTATGCAGAAAGCCAGCACGAGTTTGTACGCGCAAAATACACACCAAATGGATTTAAACTGATTCTTTTGATCGTGAAAAACAAAATAATTTGTACAACTCTCCTAACCAGAAGATCCACCTTTGACTTTTTCGTGCCCTGGAGGAAAATTCCGCTACCATCGCGCGATCCCACACACAGGAAAAGAAATACAGTGACCCGAAAGGTGGGTAAAAGACTGACCAACAAGAAAGAAAGAAGGAAAAAAAAGTGTTCAAGTGAAAGTGATACTGAAGACGTTGTTCTCTCAGTTTTTTTTCTTTCTGGACTGCCCTCAAGTAACCACAAAAGAAACCTGCGACTGGCAGAGAGACACTATGAAGACGCAATTCAATTTACACATAACAGTTGGGAGTTCGCAATCAGCGAGAGAACATTCATTTAGCATGAGCAACTGGAGCTTAATCATCCCAAAACACACTATACGTATATAGAGATCAGTGATTAGATCGAATGTATGGAAGGAATGCGCTAAGAGGAAGACAGAGAGAATGTCAATGAGAAATCACTTCAGTGAAACAATCTCCGAATTTCCGCATGGGGATTTGCAACATTGACCTCCACGACCAAAGAACTCGCCATTTTACGCGACTTCAACTCACATACACACCGCAGAAGTGGGATCAAGAGATGCCACATTGAGAGAAATGCTGAGGAAATGGCAAGTGGATTAATCATCAAGTGATATTTGAGAGAGAGAGACAAGAGAGCTGCGCGAGTAGTAAATATTAACCCTATCCCCCCAGTAAATAAAAGTGATATAGTGCCCCCATAATATATCTTTTTTCGTGTTATCCACCCCCTTCTGTGAATTGACAAGCTGAATTCATTCACAATTGTGCGCGAAAACGGAGGGGGGAACGCGAATCTGGATCCTCCCCCGCATCAACTGGCTCCCGTCACGTCCAAGCGTCAGACATCACCACGACGGGAAATTCCTACAATGACATCTCTAGGTAAAGGATCCTAAAATTTTTCGATGTTTTCCTTTCGATCATATCCTAATGACCCCTAAATAGAATCTATACTTTACAAAACGTTAAAGCTGAACATCTGGAGAAGACAAGAAACTTCCTTTTTCTTAAAGGATCTTGAAATAAAATTCTATGTTTCCCGCGATGATAATAACCTCAAAAAGAGACCCTTTTCTCTACAAAACATTCACACCGAGTGTGTCTCGCGAAGACAAGAGCTTCCACCTTGAGGAATACAAAGCAGACAAACAAGCAAATAACAAGTCATTTGCTTTATGCACTCACTGAGAAATATGGTTTTGTACTTGAGAGATCGATTAAAAATCCCAACAGACAATGGTTGCGATATATAGAAATAGTTAAGATATGGTAGTAAAATATTGATATGAGTACCAGGAATAGTAAGAGGGAACTTACCAAAAGAAACTAAAACGAGATCCTTATCTTACTTAATTGTGACTAATGTCTACAGTGTCTATAAAATTCATCGAAAAATGATAGAAAAGTAATCAATCGCGCCATTCCCCTATTTTGTCAACATTCCCATCACACGCAATTGAGAAAATCAACTTCCTGATCCCAACCGACTTGCGGATTCTTAGAGTGACACAGAAAATTAAGTAGAAAAATCTTTCATGATTCACAAAAATATATGTTTTTTTTAGCTGTTTGTGTGTAACACCAACAGAATATTGAATGTGTAGAACTGAGCGAGAGAGAATAGCGCAAAAATGTGAAAGAAGGAAAACAAGAGAGTGAGACACTTATTTATAAAGCGCATTGAATTCTACTTGAGGTAGGTCAGTATTTGCACCGTTTTCCACTGTGTTTTCGCCCCCCAAACAGCGAGATATCGAAAATTTTCTGAGAATCTGGGAAAATTGTTGTGGAAAATGTTTTTCATACATCTCACGCTGTTTTCTCTTCTATTTTTCCGCGAATGATGCAGAGAATTCTGCAACAAAATGTTACATTATACAACATAGTTATGTTCTATTTTGACGAGATGGTGTGGCTTTCTAGAGCAAACACCCATTTCGTTTGAATTGAAAGAATTTCCGGGTTTTCTCTCGCGCCGTTTCCACAACACGTGACGGCTGAAAATCGCAAAGATTTTCAGTTACATATGAAATTTTCAACCGGAGAATAACATTACAATGAATATAGAATTGAGAGAGTCAAGTTCTTTTCAATTCCCGCCATATAACAACTCACACATGAAAGAGAGAGAGAGTTGAAGGTCGGATCTTGGCTGATGTCTTGTCATGTTCTCATGTTTGCACTTAACAGTAGCTGTTCTTGAGATCATGCAAAAAGCTCATTTTCACCCATGAACAACAATAAAAAAAAAGTCCCCGTGATAAGGATTCTAAATTTAAATTAACCATCTTTCCATTCTACTCTCTCTTCCTTTCTTTCTCTTTAACGCAATATAGGAATTATGACACTGAGCCGTGGCCCGTACAGTGAGCTCGATAAAATGAGCCTCTTTCAGGACCTCAAATTGAAAAGGAGAAAAGTCGATTCCAGATGCAGTAGTGACGGTGAATCAATAGCGGACACGAGCACGTCATCGCCCGACTTGCTAGCGCCAATCTCGCCTAAGATGTGTGATAATTCCGCAACGCCGGCGCCAGTGGCTGCTTCGGCGCCCAGCACACCGACACCGCCCGAAGCGGCGCCGAGCAGTAGCACGACAACGGCCGAGTCGAGCGATGTGCGCTCGAGTCCTGATTCAATCGTCACGGAGGACACCGTGGCCACATCGTCGACCATCGTGACGGCCTCGAGTAGCGCCACACCCAGCGTTATACGCTCCGTGAAGACTGAGCGACTCTCACCGCCGCCGCCCGCCGATCGACCGAAACCCCCATCGCAGCATGTAACGGTGCTCGTGACGCCATCTCGCATCAAGACGGAGAATCACCACGCGACGCTGGTGCGAAAAACCTCACCAGCCGCCCCGGCGGCCACAATGGTGGGTACATTCGCCACGGCTGCCAACCACCAACCCACGACGAGTGCCTCCTTCACGCCCGTCATGATCCAAACCACATCTGCACATCAGCAGCAACTCCAAATGCTGCATCACGCCATCACGTCCCCCCAACAAATCATTCATCGCGCCGAAACGCATCCCACATCCGTTACACAACTGCAGATCCCGATTCAGATCTCGCAGGCGCAACCGGTGCGAATCAAGCGTGAACGATCGCCTAGCCACACGATCGTCAATCAAACCGTGGCACCCAGCCAATCCGGCAGTCAACAGAGGGCGACACTGCAGATGCCGCACTCACCACTACTGCGTCACCCCATTCGTGACGCTGCCATTTTGTTGCGCGTGAAGAATGAGGTGAACCTGCCCGGACTAGTGCAGACGGCGAGTGGCCAACACCGAATGATCTGGGGCGCCAACACGCGCATCAATGGCGTGAAACCCGAGATAATTGGTGGACCGTTGCCGGGTCTGCGACCACAGGCTCTCGTGCAATCGCCTACGCAAACCTCACCGCCCATCGTGACGCAACAGAGTGCGTCCATGACGCCACCGCCACGAGCCACCCCAACTGTGATCATGGGCGAGTCGTGTGGTGTTCGGACCATGGTGTGGGGCTTCGAACCCGCCGCCGTCACGCAACTACCACCAACGCCCGCCACCACCATTAGTCCAACGATGAGTTCAGCGCCGGCGGTGCAGAATGAGGAAGCGGCACAACTGCTGCTCAATCTCGGCCAAGCCGCGGCGTCACGGGTGGGCGATATTCGACCACGAGCACCGCCACAGCCGCGATCCAACCACCCACTCAATATGGAGCGACTGTGGGCCGGCGATTACAGTCAACTGCCGGCCGGACAGCAGATGCACGCGCTGAATCTTTCACAACCCCAGTGGACACCCGGAGGCCTCCATCTGGCCACCAACAAGGTGAGTTACCTCAAATTAACTAAATAAATAAAAATAGCCGTGGGAAATTTTTGCGACGCACACGCCAGGTTTAAGAAGCCCGCCTAAACTTTATTACAAAACTTTCAGTGTGAAAAAAGCAGTGTAAGGTAATCGGTTTAGTGGAGTTTTGCGGTGGGGGGCTTTACGTAAACTGTAATGTTAAACGGTGACGAATTGAGCGCCAAGAAGCGCCAATGAAAGTGTTAGACTTCTGAGAAAAAACACATTATGTGATTCAAATGGAGTCTCACTAAATACACTTACAATATTACTTCGAATGAGTAGTTGTGAAATTTAACAAGCGACAAGAGCATAAAAGCACAAATCTCTGATTTTACGGTCATTCGAAATAACGTATTTGCTTTTGATTAATGTTTTTTAAAAGATGAAAAGTCGTTTTTAAGTAAATTTTCAAAATTTCAAAGTTTTAAAAAAAAGTCATTATTTAAAACTAGAATAAATTTTTCAAATATTCTCATTAATTTATAATGAAGTAATTAAAAAGCTTCAGAATTTTTTGATAAAATAATTATTCAAATTTTTAGAGTTTTTCCAAAGCTTTTGTAAAATATGTAAAAAAAAATGAACAGAATTCAAATTTGAGAAAATCCGTTAGATCCTTTAAAGATATAATTTCCAACCAGTTCAAAAACTAAAAAGCTCCCTCCTCCTTTTCAGACGGATCCGACGCACCATCAAGAAGCCCCCGCCGACGATGACGACCAACCCTTGGTGTGCATGATATGCGAGGACAAAGCCACAGGACTCCACTACGGAATCATCACGTGCGAAGGCTGCAAAGGCTTCTTCAAGCGAACCGTTCAGAATCGTCGTGTGTACACGTGCGTGGCCGACGGGACGTGCGAGATCACCAAAGCGCAGCGAAATCGTTGCCAGTACTGCCGCTTCAAGAAGTGCATCGAACAGGGGATGGTGTTGCAGGCGGTGCGCGAGGATCGGATGCCTGGCGGCCGCAACAGTGGCGCCGTTTACAATCTCTACAAGGTGAAGTACAAGAAGCACAAGAAATCCGCCCAGAAACCCGCCACTCAGGCGTCACAGCAGGTGCAACAGGTGCAGCAGGTGCAACAGGCAAAGCTCACGGTGTCAACGGATCAGGACGCGAAATCGATGTTCCTAACACCCGTGCAGACAACAATGAAGCCAGCGGAAATCAACTTGCCGTCCCACCTCATGAACGGCACAATCCTCAAGACCGCCCTCACGAACCCCAGCGAAATCGTCCACCTGCGACATCGGCTCGATAATGCCGTCTCCTCGTCCAAGGATCGCAGTGTCTCCTACGAGCATTCGCTCTGTATGATCCAGACCCTAATAGAATGTGACGAAATGGAGGACATCGCGACGTTGCCACACTTTCCCGAATTCCTGGAGGACAAGTCCGAAATTGGCGATAAGCTGTGCAACATTGGGGACTCTATCGTACATAAGCTGGTCTCGTGGACGAAGAAACTACCCTTCTACCTGGAGATACCCGTTGAGATTCACACGAAACTCCTAACGGACAAGTGGCACGAGTTGTTAGTTCTCACAACGGCCGCCTACCAGGCGCTACACGGCCGGAAGTCACCGCCAGGAAGTAATGCCAGCACCCCAACACAACAGAGTTCATCGCCCACATCGCGACCCATCACACCCGAGAAGAACGATCCGGAGTTTGTGCAAGAGGTCACGAAGCACCTATGCACACTTCAAACCTGCCTCACCACGCTCATGGGACAACCCATCTCCATGGAGCAACTGCGCGCCGATGTGGGACACATGGTGGAGAAGATGACGCAGATCACCATCATGTTCCGACGCATAAAGCTCAAAATGGAGGAATATGTGTGCCTAAAGGTGTACATTCTCTTGAACAGAGGTGAGTGTCCTGAATAGAGTTTATTTTTTAGAGGAACTTGAGAAACTAATAACTTTTTAAATATTTTGCAGAGGTTGAACTGGAGAGTATTCAGGAGAGGTATGTTCAAGTTCTGCGGAGTTTCCTGCAACATTCATCACCACACAATCCTGGAAGACTTGGGGACCTGTTAGCTCATATACCTGAGGTAGGTTCCTACATTCAAGTAGTCTTGAATTCAATATTATGATTTACAAAGTGCCTAATTAGTTGAAATTACTAAAAAGTTCTCATATTCGAGACGAAAAATCCATATAAGTAGGGTTTTCAGTTATACGTATACTTAACGAGCGCAAAACTTGAACTTTTACTTAAAGTAGGAGAAAATGTACTTACTTAGGTAGCTGCAACGTCCCTTTAAGGGACCGGGCCTCCCGCACTTCCAGTCCTGGCGACTTTTCGCTCCAGCATCTCAGCACCCCCAATTATCAGCTACTTCTTTCCACCGTTTTCTAGGACGACCTCTCATCCTTGTCCACCCACCCCCCCCCACCCATGTCCCTCAGTTTAGTAGCTTTCTGGGCAATCTTTCATCTGACATTCAATGGATGTGTCCTAGCTAGCTGATTTGACGTCCTCTGATGGTGGTTATAATGTCTGGCTCCTCAAAGAGGGCCTCCAGTTCATGGTTTGTCCATGAACTCCCTCACTGGTCCAAAAAATGGTGTATCAGACCTTTAAAGAAATATAGGAAGGATGGATTTGAGTATGATGTGGCTACACTTTACCTTTAAAGAAATTGTGGGAGAGCAAAAGGGATTAATGATTTCGTAAGTGTAGTTGTATTTGGGCCCATCAAAATCATTAAAAGCTTCAGGAACAACTTTTGAGCTTCTATAATTTTTAAAAGTTTTATAAGACTATCTTAACCTAAGTCTCCTACCATTTGTAGGTTCCCCAAGAAACAAAATTATATAATAAAATCTAACTTTAAATTTCCCTTCCAGATACAAGCAGCTGCCAGTTTACTGCTGGAGAGTAAGATGTTCTACGTACCCTTTGTACTAAACTCTGCCAGCATTAGGTACGCTTTCTTCCTTCTCATTTCCAAAATCCTAGAAACCTAACTAACCCCAAATCTCTTTATAGGTAGCAGATGATTGAACGGGGCCTTATGGAACCGGACAAAGATGATATTGCGACAAGCCCACCAAGTGATTCCTCACATCAACCCCCACAAACTGTTTCACCCATTGCAACAAGCAGTTCACACGGTCAGAGGAATCCGGACGGACAACCGGCCACCCGGACAGTCATTCAGCAGACGCCGCAGCGCGTCATGTCGAGCGGCGTGATAAAGCAATCGAAACCCGCGACAGTGACAACAGCTGTCCTTGTTATCAATACTCTGCTACCTGACAAATTCGCCAGCAAAGAAATCAAGAAGGAATTCAACCCCTAGGCTCCAAACAACAGCCTCTCCCCATAATTTTTGAAGATCAGAGAAAGAGCAAAAAAACAAATAACAGAGGAATCACACGAAAAAATGTGTTTTTGGTGTTTTCGAAAAAAAAAACAGAAAAATAACGGAAAATCGTCTCCGCTAATGCAGAAAAACCAAGTATAATGAGAAGACACACATTTTATACACACTAGGAAGTCTGAAACAATGCCTTCAATTAACAATTAAAACTAATTAATGGAGAGAAAAGAGTAGAAAGAATAAAAAAAACTGAAACTAAATATATAAGTACCGTAGTAAGTGTAAAGAAGAAACTACTAAATTTTATTACGTGTAGTGAAAAAAGAGAAAGTGTTAGTGAGAGACATATTTAAAGCGCGCGCGAATAGGCCTATGTTTGATTTAAAAAAAAACTGAACTACACCTAAAAAAAACTGAGCATCTAAATGGAATTACATTTGAAAGTCATTGTCCAAAAATTAAAAATAAAAACACATTTCATAAATTCACCTAAAAAAATTTGCATCTTTTTCCTCTCTCGAAAAAAAGAAGAAAATTCCAAGTAATACTCTACAACTGCATGAAAAAACAGTTATTTAAAAACAAACAGATAACAATTTTTGAGAAATAATTTTATCGAGTCATTTTTTGCAAAAGAAAAAAGTGGAAAACGGACTATTTAAATGTTTTCTATTGATTTTTTTGTAATATCGCTAAATGTAAACCTTTTTTTTGTGTAGAAATATTGTATTTTTAAGTGATAAAGATGATGAAGAAAAAAAAAACACACACAAATGAGAACACCGACAGTTTTAATGCATAAAAGAAAAAAATGTGTAGAGAAAAATGCAGAGGAAAATAGAAAGAAAAATATTGTTACCAGTGAAACCAACACTTAAGAAAAGAAAAAAAAAACAGAGTTACCCAAGTAAATAAAGTAATTGTATAAAAAACGAGTTTTAAAGATGAAAATGAGTAAAAAAAAAAACAAAAAACTGCCATTTGAAAATGCACACCAAATAATTAAACTGAGGATTTAAACTCCACTCAAGACACATTTAAAAGAAAATAATGAAAATTTATGCTGCCAGAGTCTATCTATGTATACACGATTTATTAATTATTGCCCCCTTTTAAGTAAGTAAAAGAAAAAAGAGGTGAGAGAAAAAAAACGTAAAATAATATTAAAAGAAAGCATTTAGCAATGAAGCTCATCCTCGAACAAGAATATGATTATTAATATTTAAAAAAAAAACATGCTCATTAAATATTCCACAAAAATCACACCCAAAAAAAGGAACACAACAATTTTAATCACATCTAATATGAATAAACAAAATAAATCTAAAAAAAGAAGATATCCAATTAATGTTAAAAGAAATTGTGAGAAAATCAGAAGATTAATGACAGAATAGACTGAAGACGACTTTTTTGCAATACATTGCCTTTTCTGTTTCTTCCCCTACTTCCCCGCGCGCCCAAGAAACATTTCAAAAAAACAGATAAACCACAAAAGAAATTATTTAATAGAAAAAACAAAAAAACATTGGTTATTTGCTGTTTTTTATTTACCAAAACTATGAACGAGACGATTTTTAGGAAAAATGCCAAAAACTATGTCTAATATTTATTTTTCAAATTTATTTCAAATTTATTTTGACAAAAAACCTTTGGCAAATTTTCTAACAAATCATTTCATTCAGAGTACAAAAATACGAATGAAAAGCTTTTTCTTTGTCATCACTGCAAGGAATTTCTTAGTGAAACAAGAAATTAAACTTTAAAAAAATGTGTAATTAAAAGTGTGTAAAAAATATATTTTAAAAACAAATATGGTGCTCTTAGAATTAGCGATGAAAAAAATGAGAAAATTTCTGTGTAAGACATAATTTTGAAATGTTTCATTTGCCGTAAATCACATTTTACCGAAAACAAAAGAAAAAAAACTGAGAAATGGGAAAAATTAGAATATTTCAATGCAGAGTATAAAGAAATATTGCAAAATATTTATCTAAATGTATTAAATATTTACACCAATAATGATCTCGTTCCTCCTTCCCTGTATTTTTTGTTGTTTTTGCTATTTAGCCCCTAAAAACGTCTTTTTCAATCTGCCACATTTCAAAAACAAGAAAAAACAAAATTGCTAGGAAACTATTAATTCATTGTAAATTTTGTGTTTAAATTAAAAAAAAAGAAAAAGCGTTCTTTAGCGATTAATTAAAAACCAAATTGAATTTATATGATGTAGGATTTTTTTGTGTTTTTGAGAAGCTTTCCTAACCAAAAATTTAAAGAATTCTTCCTTTGTTTTATGTTTTTTTTTATTATATTCAAACTACTTAAGATATTTTTGTCTTTTTACGTGTAAAGAAAAGAAAAAAACGAGTAAATGAAAATGAGAAAAATTAACTTAAAATTGCTTTGTTTTTTTTAGTAACTATATATTATTATTATTTTTTTGTAAATATTTCGTATTATAAAGAACAAAATATTTGGATAGTTAAATCAACAAGAAAATATTGTAAATTATACACAATACTTGACAAGACTAGCTAAAGAAACTGCCGATTTTCATATTAAAAACCTATTTTCTAAGAATGAGAAAGGAAAACTCTAAACTACGAAAGTATAAGTTTCGTCATGAATTATACTGAGGAAAAAATGTACTAAAAAACATTTACTATTACCTAAATATTAATTTAAGCGCAAGAAGTTGTAACGATGAGGGAATAATTTTATTGCATTTTAATTGATTAGTTCTTTTTGCCTTTTTTTATCTATAAATAACTTTTTACATTTTACTGAGAATAATTTTAAAAAAGAAAAAATGAATTTTCCACTGTGTTTTTACTATTATATATTTACTTATTAATCTCCTTAACTATAAAATAGTTCTTTTTTGCGAAGAATTCGTCTTTTTTGTATTATAATTGAACTAGAACAAACTAATGTAGTTGAAATACATTTGTAATTATTTTTTTAATTGACTAATAACGCGGAAACCATGTTATTTTTTGGCTTTCTCCCCCCTCCCTTCGACCACCAATTAAAAGAATACCTATATTTAGTTTTACCTGCTGTTTTTTTTTCTAGTAGAATTTTTTGTTTGTTTTTATATAAAAATGTCATTGAAATATTTGAGAATGTGTGAGAAAATAAACAACCAGAAAAACAGATGAGAAAGAGAAAAAACTTATTTAAAAGAAAAATATTTTAGGTAATATTTTAGGTATATATATATATTGTAAGAAGAATTGAATATATATAAAAAGATGAATAAGAGAAATAAACGGAAAAATGTTACCTAGTTTTATGATTATGAACGTCAAGAGAGAAAAAATTGTAATTACAGATGAAAGAGAAATAAAAATTCTAGAATTTATCAATGAAAAAACATAAATTTCGCCTTTTCTACAATTTTGAAAAAGATTTTTATTGATCGCAGAAATTTTAGCATTTGAAATATTAAAAGATAACAATCTTTCTTGTCCTGGATCACAGATGGCGCCACATTGCGGTGAGTGGGTGAATTCTGTTTACCTTCTGCTCTGCAGTCTAGTGACATTTGAAGCCAAATTATTTTCATAGTGAATTTCCGTGCAAAATTTCCTCGAGATTCCCTCCTCCAAGCGCGGGAGATTTCATCTGCAACGTCCCTCGAGATTGCAGACATGAGTGATGAGCAATATTTGGCTCCTAAGCGCCAACAGAAGCGCTATGAGCAGAGATTTCGAGACGCCTGGCTACAGAATCCCCTGCTAAAGGACTGGCTTCGGGATTGCTATTCTCCGGAGGGAGTCCGGGAGGCTCGATGTCTCTATTGCAACATTCGACTCTGCCCTCGCTTTATTGACCTCTCCAAGCACGCCATGACCAGGAAGCACTTAAGGAATACTCCACATGAAGGTATTTAACACTTAAAAGCAATTCCCACGCTTTCAGTGACAATATTTCAAAGTAAACTTTGTAAGCTTAGAAAAATTTCTTATTATAAATTAATCAAATTAATCCTTCACTTCAATTGTATCAAACTTGATACAAAATCTATGTGAAGTTATCTTAACCGCGCGAAAAACAATTCGTAGTATTTGAAGTTAACTCTAACCTCAATTTATGCTGTTTTTGGAAAAAAATTACTTATAATTGGAGAAAAAACTTTAGAAACTTCCGCAACCAAGAACTGTTTCAGGAAGTTAAAAAAGTATCAAAACGTATTTTGTGATGACTAATTGCAGCTACTTAACCTCAAAAATATTTATGTATCATATTTGATACACTGAATTATAAGGTTAATGAGGAACTAATTATTACATTTTATAACAAAAGATTATTTCACTGTATATTTAGCTTTATTGTGCCCCAAAAATCAATGTGAAGTTGACAATAATACCTTAAACCCTTGTACATATATCCTGTATTTTTATTCATCTTCAAAGCTTCTTTATATTTAGTTTCTCTTTCTAACTTTCTAAAAAAAAAAACAGAAAACCCTATTTCCCAAACTAATAGCCCCAATAAAAATTATCAACACTTGAAACCAAAAGTAGCAATAAATGAATCCACAATCTGCTTTAAAAAGATAACAGTTAAATCCTCTCCAAAAAGCTATTTCTTGCTCTGAAGCTCTTCGAGAATTTTTGGCACAAAAGGCGTAATAATTACGTCCGCTCCAGCCCTCCTAAACGACTTCAGCACTTCAAAGAGCGCTCTCTTGAGGTCCAAAGCCCCATGAACGGCTGCCCAGTGGAGCATTGCATACTCCCCACTGACTTGGCAGACAAACATCGGATGATTAGGGAATTGATTCTTTGTGTCCCTGATGATGTCCAGATATGCAAGTCCTGGCTTCACCATCAGCATATCCGCTCCCTCAGCCACATCCCGGGCAGCCGCTCGAGCCGCTAATCCCCTCGATCCTGGCGGAAGTTGATAGCAACTGTGATCCTTAAAGCCAGGAGCAGATTTAGCCCTAAATGGTCCGTAGAATTCAGAAGCGAATTTTATAGCACAAGAGAGCACAGATACTCGATCTTGCATTCCGTTCGACTTCAAAGCCTCCTTTATAGCCTTAATTCGGTTATCCAACATATCCGACTGAGCGATTACGTTTGCTCCCGCTTTTGCGTAAGCCAGGGCAATTTCTGCCAAGCGTCGGATACTAGCGTCGTTGTTAATTGATCCGTTGTCAGAGTCCAAAATCCCGCAGTGCCCGTGATCCGTGTAGTGACACAGACAAACATCACAAGCTATCAGGAGATCCGGAAACTGGGAGCGAAGTTTGGGAAGAAGACGAATAACGGGATTTTCAGGGGCATCAGCTGATGATCCATTCCCATCTTTAGGGAGTTTATCAATCACCCCTATGAGTAGAACTGACTTTAATCCTTTGACCACGAGAGATCTTAAGACTTCCAACAGACCACTTCCACCGTATTTGCTAACACCAGGCAAGCTTGGAATCTCCTGGATATCATTGTCCTCCTCCCTGTGATAATAGTCCTTATTAAAAGGTCCCTAAACTTGTTTAAAGCAGGTTTAAGACTTACAAGACGAACACGGGATACATAAGATTTGCCGGTGTTATTTCCGTTCCACTTTCCGCCCATTCTCTTAAGACGGAATGGGAAATTGCCGAATGGAGCTGAACACTGGACATTTTCACTGAATTTTCACAAACAGTCCACTAATTCCTGAAATTGATCTGTCTAATTCAGTTTTGCAACAATCCACAAAAACCAGCTGATAAGAGGAAGTGATAACTGGTTGTTTAATAAAAGAAATTGCACAGCGAACGAGCTTTACGAACTGGGATTCCGGTGGGCCACCTCGGAATGTAATGCAATTTGCTTTTCAGCTGAGTCTTGGTAATAAAGAATAGAGTTGAAGTATGAGCGTATATGGAATCCACCAATGACCCTCAGGAGTAAGTGATATAGTAACAAAGGCCACTGTTGGATTCCAAATGCGGTCACACGTCGACTCTACTCTTTACCACCAAATTTCAACTGAAAAGCAAACTGCATTACCCCCGAGGTGACCTACCGGAATCACAACTCGCAAAGCTCGTTCACTTTGCAATTTCATTTGAAATGTGGGGACCCTAATTCGTGAAGTGCCCCTACTCCGGGGTCTCGGGGGTGACTTCAATTTTGGAGACCCATTACAGTAAGCTGGGATTAGGGAATCCCAACTAAAAACACTTAAATTTACTCAGATTTTATCTGACTGTAGTAAGATAGCTAATTCTGGGGGGGTTGGAGTATACGAAAATACTCAAATAACCTCAAAAATACTTTCAATAACTATATTATAATGTAAAGGATGAACTAATTATTACATTTAACATAGCGAAACAAAAAATAAATTCATTGCATATTTAGCTTTATTTTGTCCCAAAAATCAATGAGCAGTTGGCAAAAATACACTAAACCTTTGTAAATCCTGTACTTTTTCTTTCTTTTTCTAAAAAAAATCCCCTATTTCCTAACCTAACATAACCCAGTAAAAATTATCAACACTTGAAAGCAAGTGCCAAAAAATCCACAATTTGCTTTAAAAAGATAACAGTTAAACCCTCTCCAAAAAGCTATTTCTTGCTCTGAAGCTCTTCGAGAATTTTTGGCACAAAATACGTGATAATCACGTCCGCTCCCGCCCTCCTAAATGATTTCAGCACTTCAAAGAGTGCTCTCTTGAGGTCCAAAGCCCCATGAACGGCTGCCCAGTGGAGCATTGCATACTCCCCACTGACTTGGTAGACAAACATCGGATGATTAGGGAATTGATTCTTTGTGTCCCTGATGATGTCCAGATATGCAAGTCCTGGCTTTACCATAAGCATATCTGCGCCCTCAGCCACATCCCGGGCAGCCGCTCGAGCCGCTAATCCCCTCGATCCTGGCGGAAGTTGATAGCAACTGCGATCCCCAAAGCCAGGAGCAGATTTAGCGGCATCCCTAAAGGGTCCGTAGAATCCTGAGGCAAATTTCACAGCATAAGACAGTACAGATACTCGATCTTGCATTCCATGCGCCTTCAAAGCCTCCTTTATAGCCTTAATTCGGTTATCCATCATATCCGATGGAGCAACGACGTTAGCTCCCGCTTTCGCATAAGCTAGGGCAATTTCCGCTAATCGTAGGATACTAGCGTCGTTGTTGATTGTTCTGTTGTCAGACTGCAAAATCCCGCAGTGTCCGTGATCCGTGTAGGGACAGAGACAAACATCACAAGCTATCAGAAGATCCGGGAAATGGGAGCGAAGTTTAGGAAGAAGACGAATAACGGGATTTTCAGAAACATCAGCTGATGATCCATTCCCATCTTTAGGGAGTTTATCAATCACGCCGAAAAGCAGAACTGACTTTAATCCTTTAGCCACGAGAGGTCTCAAGACTTCCAACAGGGCACTTCCTCCGTATCTGCTAACATCAGGCATGCTTGGTATATCCTGGACATCATTGTCCTCCTCCCTGCGATAAAAGTTCTTTTTTAAAGGTCCTTAAAAGTTGTTATGGGCTGTTTCAAGACTTACACGACGAACACGGGATACATAAGATTTGCCGGTGTTATTTCCGTTCCACTTTCCGCCCATTCTCTCAAGGCGGAATGGGAAATTGCTGAATGAAGCTGGACACTAGACATTTTCACTGAATATTCACAAACACTCCACTAATTTCTCCAAATAAATCCCTCTTCTGTTTTGCAAAAAGCCGCAAAAAACAACTGATAAGAGGAAGTGACAAGTGGTTTTTTAATAAAATTATAATGTCTTGGGTTGCCAGATTAAGACTATTTTGGTTTTCATTATAATCATTAAATCTGCAAAAATGTCTGCAGACAAAGATTTCAACGAACTTCGTCGAGTAAATTTGATTTGAATTAAGATTTAAAATAAATCATTAAAGTTTGTATTTAAAAACGCGTTGTAAAAAAGTTTTCCCTACCAAGAAAACCCTCACCACTTTGAAAAACAGGTTTTAGTAAAAAAACTGAGAAAATTCAATGTTTTTCCTGAGAAAAGTTTGAAAATAACTCTCATTTTTAATAAGGGTTGTCATATGAAATTTTACTAAGCGTGCTAAGCAATTTGCAAATTTTGCTAAACTTCTTTTCCAAGTCAGAAATTTAAGTTTATGCGGTTTGTGCACAAATACCTGAATGGAAGACAAACAAATACCTTGTTCTCCGCGCTTTGGGGTTTGCTGCAATTCATTAAACACTCACACAATTTTTTTTCTTCAAATTTTCAGGCTCAATAATTGATCAATCCAGCGACATTGAGGAGGCTGAAGAGGAGCAAGAACACGGCGAGGTGGAGGAATATGAGGAAGCGGATGATCACAAGGGTGAAAATGTCGTTTACGAAGTGATACTGGATCATCATTCCAACAAGGAAGTTGTCCTGGAACAGCACGGACAAGAGGAGACCAGCATGGAACAACTCCAATCACAAATGGACGTCTCAGGGAATTCCAGCACAAATGCAGAGCCTCCGCTGAAGATTCTTAAAATGGGCTTCAAGAATAAGGAACCATCGCAGGAGCACAAAGAAATTTCTCCACCCACAACACTTTCGCGAAAGGTGAAATTAGCCTCAATGGAGCCCAATATTCTGCTCGAGAGGAAGAAATTAGTGCTGCAGATCAAGAATGAGGAGTTACGGGCGTACAAATTGCAGTTGGAAGCCTTCAAGATAGAACGAGAATTGGGATTTGGAAGATCAATTTTCACTAAAAATCTTCCAACTAAAACTAATCTCTGAAATTTAAATGTAAAATTTGTGAAATAATGATAACAAATCACATTATTGGTCTATTATTTTAACTGAATTTGATCCCATTCTGAGTTCGTCACAAAAGAATCACAGCTCCCGTCGGTCCGTAGAAATTTATCAACGCGTTTTTCCAAATCAGAAAATATTAAAAGAATTTTTCTTTTCCCAAAGTCCGTTACTCTTTGAAAGTCCGTCTGCGCCTAAGTCTTCTCCCTAGCGATTGCAGCGCCCTGAGGTACAAAAGGGGAAACACGCAGTTGTCAAAGTTCCTGACAAAATCTTCCGGTGAACAGGAAAATAGAGTAAATTCCCGGCTTCCTGCTACTAATTTAATCCGAGACTAATTACTTCTTCCCTTCAGGTGATTAAAATGAGCGTCCCCAACGCCCCAATCAGCACAGTTGAGAGCCTCTCGCACGCCCTGAAGTGCAACATCATCCCCAACCAGGAATACCTGCTTCAGGGCTCAATCCTGGACAGCCAAGTGGAGCATCTGCTGCACCGATTGAAGGGACTCTGCGACAATGTAGACTCCGGCCCTGAACCCTTCCACGACCACGAGATCTGCTTCAGCCTACGCGGCCAGAACCAGCAGCTTCAGCTGCGCGTCCGGAAGGCCCAGGACGTGGACGCTCCCTTCCAACTGAGATACATCGGCCAACCCGAAGTGGGTGATCGATCCCGACCCACGCTGATTCGCTCCAGCATCGACATCTCCTGCACAGCGTCGGTGCTGGAGTTCCTCACGGAGCTGGGCTGCCGGATTGACTTTGAGTACGCCAATCGGGGTTATATGTTCCGCAAGGGCAGGATGAAGATCACCGTGTCGAAGATCTTCAAGGTGGGAGGACTTCAACCGACTGATCCCATCTCTCAGAGCTACTTGGTTGAGCTGTCAATCCTGGCGCCAAGTGGCCAGGATGTCATTGGGGAGGAGATGAGAATCTTAGCTGAACAACTTAAACCCCTAGTTCAACTGGAGAAGATCGACTACAAGAGAGCCCTCTAGGATACCTTTCATGTAACTTATGCGTATTAAATATAATTTTTTCTAAAAAGTGGAGGAATAATTTGGTTGAATCAACAAATTCTGGATTTCCAGAAGAGAAATGTTTTGTAGAATTGCAAACTTTGGTTAAGTTCTGAACAGAATCGTTTGTTGAAATTTGTAAAAGTTTGTCACTTTCGTAAATGGAAAGTTTCGTAGTCTCTTTTATCCAAAATAATTTATTTTTGGAGATTTTCGGTGTACAGTGAAATTTTAAAGTAATTTTATCAACGAAAAACGGAATATTTTGGTATTTTTTTATAAAATTCAATTTCAATAAACAAATTTTTACAAAATGCTTAGAAAAACCGCAAAAAGTCTTGTCTATTTAACAAATAAATTTATTTCGAGATTGAAACGACGGAATTTGATTAATTTTAGTATGTTGTAGTTTAGGTCGAGACCTTTCCAAAAAATGGTAGTAATATATAGATCCCAGATCCTAGGGATTCTAGGTCTTGGCGAACCCTGGATGAGTTCGTTTATGATCATTGAGCACTTTTTACGAAAGTCTCACAAAAACCTACAACTTATCGGAACTTTGTCCGACAACCGCTAGGGGCGCTAAAGTCGGATAGTACATGCCAAGCACAGTTTTCCAAGCTAATTTTCTCGATACTTCACTGTTTCTCCCGCTATCGATGATTTCTCGCAAAACAAACTGGTAGATTTACCAAAGTTTTTACGATTTTACTTAACACTTTCTTAATCAGATTCAAATAAAGCGAGAGAAAAGATACTGACAGCAATTACGAGTGATTGATTGATCCGATTGTTTAACAACGAATCAAAATTGAAGAGTTAATCTTGCTTTTCTTACTTGATATCGACAATTCACTCCAACAAAAAACTTAAAGATACCCGGAAAAATATGAATGAGAAAAGGCTGTTTGGAATATTTACTACTTTGAGATGGTTTCGGTTTGTCTAACATAAAAATCAATTACTCAAATAATTGAAGCGATTATCAAGTATAAGAAAGTTGAAATGTTTCAAAATAACAAGAAATTCTAAAAGAAATCCTAAAAAGGTATAGAAAAGTTTAAAAATTAGTTGAATCAACAAAGATCCTTTGTTGATTACCCCAACAATTTTCTTTGTGTTTGTCTACGGCGTAGACAATCCTATTTCCCGATTGCCCATCACTGAGGCACCGGGAGAGCACGAGATTTGAATGAAAATTGTGCGAAAAGTGTGTCTTTTTGCCTGCAATTAATTGCAATCTATCTCAAGGCTATTGGGGGGAAAATATCACGATGATTTCATCGAGCGAGACAGACTGTGTTTGAGTGAGAGAGCAAGATGGAAAATATCGGAATGCAGCAATTTTCCTCGCTTCACGTGTACAATGGAAAAATTGCGGCATTTTTTCACCTCTTCCACGGATTTTTCCCGACTCGATAACTTGGACAAGTCGCATTTCATAATTTTCAAGGAATTTTTCTTAACACGAAGATGGCGGACTTACCTTGAGATGGCCCGGAGACGATCTTCTGCTACTTGGGGTTGAATCTCAGCGCACTTGTGGAAATTTGTTCATTTTTCACAATAAATACTTCAATTACACACAATAAACACTTTCTTTGTGGAATTATGGACTTTTCCTTGGGAAATACTGCGCTTTTGGCGGAAAATTTACTCCGCCAAAAGCGTCCGCTTTCCCTCGATCGACGCGACGCCATGATTCCTGGAAGGGGTGTTTCCATCTCCAGCCACCGCAGGATATCGCGGCGCCTTGATCTGCTTGAAATAGCGCATCGGAAAACTTTATTTTCTCGCGGAAAAACCCACGATATCGCGAAAAATCCTTCGAAAGTGTCTGTCTAAAGGTGTTTGTGTGACGATTGATGTGAAAGATCAGCGTGACATGAGTGATTTATGTGAAAATTCGTGATTAAAAATTTACAGTCTGCGTTTCAGTGAACTTTTCCAGTTCCAGTGTTTTGTCAATTTTCCGCGATTATTTCCCTGAAAAGCCTACCGAGAAAGTGTTTCACAGTACCTACAAATTGAACAAGAAAAGAGAATTGTGAGGAAAAATAGTAACACCTCGGAGAAAAACTGAAGAAACTGTTGAAAAAGTGAACTTCCATGAAGCATATGCTGCGTCCGCCATTCCAGCTTCCAGTAAGTTTGAATGTTTTGAAAACAACCGTCATTTTCTATTTATGAATCATTTATTTACATTAATAATGTCCTATTTTGATAAAATTTTCACAAACATTACAATATTTGTCCCTAAAAATAAGTTGTACATTTAACATTGGATAGAATTGTACAATTTGTTGAAAATAGTCCCTAAAGTATTTCTCTTAAAATATCAATATTACAATATTCTTTTATTTTTCCTTAAAAAGAAAAAAAATCTTAAATATCTTGTAAAATTATTGGCACTTGAATTTACAATGAAAGGCACATTTTTTCTCTCTTCTTCTCTTTTTTTGATTCTCTACTCCAAAAAAATCTATTTAGATCTCCTCCCAAAGACAAAAACATCTAAAATAATCTTCCAAGAAAATTCATTTTTTATGCAAATAACAAATCAAGTCGGAAAAAATCATCACACATGATGAAATTAAATGAACACCTGGGAGCACTTGTTGCCTCAGTCCTGGCCAAAAATGGTGTCGGGGGGAAGTAAAAATTGAAAAATGGTCTTATGGTACCTGTTTTTAGCCAGCAAAAAGCATGAGGACAAGTTTCTCCCAACAACTGAGAATTCTAAACACATTTTATATGAGACACACAGTTCTCCTTTCGAGAGAAACACCTGTGTGTTACCTTCGGTGGAAAGAAAAAAATGTTCTTTGTCACAGGCACGCACATTTTCAGGTCTGATTCTGCCTCGCTCTGCCTCCAAGAAACATGCAGAATTTACATAATTTTCGTCGACGCGCCCTCTTCTTCCAACTCAAGAGAAGGCCTCAGAAAAACCTCACCTTGTGACCCCCTCGAGAGTGTCATTTATTGCACTCTCTCCGGTGAGAAAGAGGGTGAGATTTTTTGAGAGATTTGTCAGGTGAGAAAAGTACTTCTCAGAAGGATTTTCTCAGACCCCAAAAAATAATAATTTACAATTCCTTGCCCTGCGTGTGGGAAAAATTGCACAGGTTTCGCATGAACCCGCAAGCATTTCCCTAAGTCCGATAGATTCGTCATCATCTGAGAGAAATCTCTAAGATTTCCCCTCAGACAATTACGCAATCTTGAGAGATTCCCAAGAATTTCCGGACAAAAACGTAACTGCGTGGATCTTCTCTTGAAAATGATTACGCGACTTATCATCGGACTATCGAGACTATCAGACTTTTTTTGTTAAGCTTAAACAATGAATTTTCTTGGAAATTCCTCATTTTTCATTCACCTGATAAGTTTTTTTTTTATCTCAACATTGCGCCACTTTAAATTTTTTATCTTCCTTTCTATCAATTTCAATAAATTGCGAATAAAAAATTGTGATAGGGGATCAGGCATTGCGTTGACTTATTGCAAATTTGTCTGCTATTTATATTGACACAAGGAAAATATCACATTTTTCCCTTTTTGATTTCCCCTCTTCCTCTCAATGAGTCACTGAATTGTTTCACGTAGAGAAAAAAACTGGCGCTTTAATTAAGCGTCGACGCCATTGATCTTGTTCTCCTTAGTTTAGGCAAAATAATCTGTCTGATTCATTTTTATACGCGAAATCACGTTGGTTAGAAAGAGACGAAGATGTCGCATTAACTTGAGCTACTGGAGCTCAGTTAATTGCGGTAGTAATCCCGAGAAAGAAAGGGATAGAGATAGAATCCTGATAAAACGCAATGATAAGCTTTCTATGTGAAAAAAGCTTTTGGCGAAAAGTAAGACGAACTGATCGGAGATGCCCAATATCTCTTACTTTTCAAACAAAGAACTGCGCAAATGATTCGTCTGTTTTCGGAAGTAATGGATTCCTTTGCTACCGATAGACGAACTAATCTTCAGCCTTGGAAAAACTCGCTATTTCTTTCTAACCAACATAGGATCCCGGATTAAAAAAATTATAAATTTTCTCAGATTTTAAGACGTCATGACGTCATCCCTTTAATTTAAGGGTTATTTTTTTCTCTCGTGATAATTCAGTTTGGATTACTAAGTTAGTCTTAGATAAAAGTGTGTTAGATCCTAGGATTAAAGCTATTCTCATTAAATAACACCCTGGGATAGCTGCTTATGGGGGAGGAGGGGGTGGGTTTTTAGATGCTGCCTTAAATATGTCTTACGTTTTGTTGGTCCTGTTGCGAACGAGACTCTGAATGGCGCTGCCGTCGGCAAGTCACTCCTCCTGCTTCAGCCATTTGTCCTGATGTGGGAACTTGGTGGTGGAGCAGGAAACATCGTGGTAGTAGGTCTCGATGGCCTTGAGCTTGAAGTCAACGCTGTAGTGTTGATTCATGGGAGTTGTGGTCCACTCGCCAGATTCCGACGATCCTGAACTGTAGGCCCCATCCACGGGTGACCAGCTGTTGAACATGTAGTCACCGTATGGCGGTGGTGCCGCCGCCATGTTGTACGGTGGACTTGGATAGAAGTTGTAGTCGTAGGCGAAGAGGTTGTTCTCATAGAGTGGCGACGAGCATGGATGGTGACTCCAGATGATTGGATCATTTGTAGCCGTGGGACTTTTTTTAAAGTCACCCACATCATCACTCGAGTCATCTTCACCGTCACTGAGGTATGGCTTGAAGAGTTTCACCACTTTGGGTGGCGTCACGGCGTTGGGTGACGGTGATGAGGAGGAGGTGGAGGCAACAGATGAACATGATGTTGATAGCTTCCTCTTGTTACTGGACAGATCCACTGGTGGTGGACTTGAGTAGTTGCATGGTGGCATCCTCATCTCCTGACGCCATTCACACTTGACGGCTGGCACACGGGCGTCTTGTGTTTCATTGCGAATCCTGTGCGCCATTGAGAGATCAATGGGTGCATCGGTTCGATCGAAGGGTGGCATGTAGGGGTGGGGCTGATACATGACTGGTGGGGTGATTGAAGCCATCCCAGGCACTGGTGAGCTGGATATACTGGATGAGGAGGAATCGTGATGGGCGTCCGGGGCGTATGGTGTTGTGGATGTGGAGAAACCGAGAGTGACGACGCTGTGTCTGCTGCCATCCAAGGACGGTACAACACTTGCTGCCTCAGCATAGTCACGAATCACCGCTCTGGCGCCACCAGCGCCCTGCATAACGCTCGATCGCAGATTTGACTCACATTGCAGCCACTTCTGGATCTGCCTCCGATGGATGCCGTACTTTCTTGCTGTGGCCCTCTGGTTGCCCTTGCAATCGTGATCTTTGCGATAGGAATCGAGCACTTGCAGCTTGAATTGTGGTGTGAAGATACGCCTGGAGCCCATCTTGGTTGCACCGCTCAATGTGACGCTCTTGGGTGATGTTGATCCTGATCCCGACGCCGTCGAGGGTTTGCATTCAATTTCACGTTTTATAAGTGGAGATAAACCGTGCGCCATTGCGAGGTGTCTGTTTTCTTCTGTCTTGCTCACACACACGATCGCAGTTGGGAAAAAGGCACGTCGAAGAGGAATATATATATGAAAAAAACCTCTCTCAGTGTATGAATCAAGTTATCGGACGATTGAGAAGAGGCAGAAAGAATGAAACAAAAAAAAGCACTTTGCGGAGTGGCACTTTCGTTGATCGTCCGTTGAAGCACTGATGTTTGCGCGACGGAAAAATCTTTTTTCTTTTTGTTTTTCGGGAAAAATGCTGAAGAGTCCTCTGCAATTCACTCACTTTTCACGATTTTATGTGATATTATTATAGTTTTTGGTCTTTCAAATGGAGACACACACAGATTTTTTGTGAATTGATTTTGTCACACCAGAGAGTCATTTCACACTGACGACCGTATCAAGTTGGACCTCATTCTATTATGACTAACTTTCGTGTTGCTCGATGCTCGACAAGTTTTTAGCGCTTCGGCTCTCGCAGAGACCAACAGACGACTCGGCTCTGACCGCCCACCTGCACCCGAGCGCCCTCACCCATCCAACGCCCTCTAGTGTGAGTGTATGTGTGTGCACACGACACGATCAATTGGCCAATGAATGGGAGTGAGAGAGATCGCAACAGGTTGGGTGTGTGTCGCAAGTGTTTCTGTGGTTGTATCTAAAAATGACGACGCAGCAGCGCCACAAGAAAAAACAAGCTACTCCATCTCACTTGCTCAGACTCACCCTCTCACTTGCACTTATATGGCTTAGTGGAGTGTGTGTCGGAAACCTGAAAGTGGGGATTAAACCAGTGAATCGAGCCAGAGACATACGTGACCGGACCACTTCAGTAAATTCCAACTCATCGCCATTTAATAGGTGTTGGTGTGAGGGAGATGCAGCACAATGACATGTGTCGATGAGGGAATAAACCGTGGCCGCCTTCAGGTCTGACATCCGTTTGTAAAACAAGTTTTATCGTGTGGGATGCGATGTTGCCAGACCCATGAGCTGAGATTGAGATCGTGATTGTTGGGAAAATGCGCGAAAATTGTCCTTTTCCGCGCAATATCCTGCACAGGCGTGAGGGCAAGGATCACGCATGGCGATAGATAGCGTCGGCGCAGGTGGAGCGGATGGTGAATGGCGGGAAAATGAGATTGGAATGTTTAGCGCCATGTTGAGATGTGGCAACGGTGCATCGGAGACTTAGGTAGACAGAATGTCGCCGCTCTGAGGCTCAACAGCACCAGACAACGCGTCGCTATTATAACTTTTAATATAAATCGAGTTTTAAACATGCCACACACCAAATCGAAAATGTGTGAGATTTTTTTTCTAATATGCATAAGAGTAGGTAGGAGGGGAGGATCTGTTAGAGGTGTCACATTTTGGGAGATATTTTCACTAAAAGTTTGTGACCGAAAAAAAGATTTTTTTCTTCAGTCAATTAGATGGAGTTTTGCGCCATCACGCGTCATTTTAGTGCCTTCTCCATTGAGGAAAAATGGCGCAAATATGAGAAAAACCAGAAACGAGCCAGAGAAATCAACCTGATAAGGCGATTACGATCGTTGATTATTTTTTTTCTTTATTATTTATTTATTGATACTCCTTTGTTAATACCAATCGATTTCACTCGAGTGGCTTCGCTGGTGCCACACTTTGAAGGCGTCTTGGAGTGGCCTCTTCAAAGTGCTTTCATGAACACCCTGGCGTCTTCCAGTTGATTTTCACGCCAATCATCTCATGGCGTTCCGTCACTGGGCCTATAGCAAAAATATCTGCCCACTAGGGGATTTTTTCAAACACCATCCATTATTAGCGAAATAAGCGTGAAAAAGGCGGCTATTCGTAATGATGGTTAGAGTTAAAGCAAAAAAAAAACCGGTGAAGAAATCAACCTAAAAATAGGAAAAGTATAATTATGAGAGAATTGTTGTTCTGGACAACGTGTCACTAGCGATAAGGCGATTTTATTGAGGAATCAAAGTGCTAAGGCTGCAAGATAAGGCATGCCGAAGTGAATGAAAGATTGCCAGATACGCCAGCGACACGCGAAGATGGCGGATAACAACAGTATCAATGGGTATACAGTGACCAACAAATTGCAAAATAAATTCTGATGCGAGAGAGTACCAAATCATACTTAAGACATATAGATTTTTATCTTTAAATTTGTGCTTCATAAATTCAAGTAGCTACCTGATATATCTGGAATAACAAAATTCTCCAGATCATGAGTTGAACTTGACAAGGACGTATTCGGCCAAAATTATTTGGCCCTTGGAGACGCAGAATAGGCGCCTTGCGGAATCGTTTTTATCGCAGATCTTAAACAAACTGATCAAAAGCTTATAAGCTTTGAAAAAGGGGAAACCCTTTTTGAAAATGGCGCCTGTTTTGTGATTAGACTAACCAAAGTCTAAAAATTTTATCAAGTTAAAAAAAATAGCTTTTCTATGGATCAACTGCCCAGAAACTAAAGCGCCAGTTTGTTAAACAGTCTGATGTGTTCCTCAAATTCAAAAATTCAGTATTCGCTTAAATAAAAACATTTTTAAGAGGTACATAATGGTAGGTACTAGAAAACATAGTTGGACTTTAGACCCTAATTTAGAAATTCATAAGATTTCTTACCTATTCTAAACACAAAAAACCCTCTGGCGTAATTACATAAATTTTGGGTTAATTTACCTGTAAAGGGTCGGTTACAAAAATAAGAAATTCTAAAAATAATAAGTTAGAGAAGGTTTCATATCTCTAAATTGAAAAATTTTGAATAAATATTCATATCAATTTTTTTTTCAAAAATTATTGCTCGTGGGGGGCAATTGTGAACAAATTACCACCAGGTGGAAAGTCTTATCTTCTGGAAAAACCATTGCTTATCGAGGCAAAAGTCATTCAGTTTTTTCAAGCAGCCAATAGCGGTCCAAGCTCTCAAATTTGTTTTTGGAACCGCCCCACCCCTTCTCTTTTTTTCAAATTTGCCCCCCATTACTAGGGATCCTAGCTATGTCCTTGTTTCCTAATTGATTACTAACATTTTGAAAAGGATATTCTAAGGTCAAACTAACTAATAAATTTTGTAGATGTTGAGTTTCACGAAAGCAACAACAAAATCTTTTCATCCAGAAGAGATGAAATTAAAATTTCATCATTTTGCTCGTGACATGATGTCAAAACGGGAAAATTTATCAGGTGAAAATGTCTCACTGGCTGTTTGGTGCCTTCTAACGCACGAGCCTGGTGTAACTCTTTCTCTTTAAATAGAACCAACACATCTTTTTTCTTGCTTTACTCATCGAGTGAAACGCCACGGGTGGCATGTGGGCGGCGGGGGGACACATTAAAAATATCTTGAACTTGTTGCTCAAAGGCATCGACTCTTATATGTATCTAGTTTCATTGATTGACTTGTCTTTTTTTTCCTTCTTTTTCTCCGAACTTAGGTCATTTTCCATTTCTCAGAAATCATTTTCTTGGCGCGTTTTGTTTTCTTTCTCGCTAAAAATTCCTCAACTCGCTTTTGTTTCACATTTTTTCGAGCGCTGAGAAAATGGCTGCGAATGCGTTCAAACAAAATGGCGGCGATGGGACTCCCTCACGTTTGAGGTTAGGGATTCTTTGGAGACGCGGCAAAAAAATCACTGTTAGATCATTCCTATTAATACATTATTGTGTGACTCCTTCGACATAATAGTTCAAAGTTTCTTGATGTTATTTCGCTCTATTTTGCACAGTGATGTGCGATAAGGCATCATCTTGATGGGTCGGTGTCACTTTGGAATTTACAAAACTGTCAATTTGCTTCTTGAATCTTTCAAATTAATTGGCAATTCTGATTCAGAGCCGCAGTCATGCAATCATAAATGTGTCTTGGTAACTTGGGAAAAGAGGTGAAAAAAATTCTAAGTGATTCTATAACCGCTCTTTATATCGCTTAGTGACGCGCATAGTGAATCGTGTAAAGGCAATAACTACAATTCGTTTGATTTGAGAATAATGTCCGAAATAGCCCTCCAAGTTTAAAGAAGTCTATAATGGCTTCCTGCCGTTTATCCGTGTGTCCGTCCGATATTGATCTATAGAAGCCAAATGGTTGTAGATAGAGACTTTGTGTTTTTGGGGACCCCCAGGTTTTTTTTACATAGCATATTTTTTGTAGTTTCTGTTAAATCAATTTCGTCAAACCGCTTTCAAAGGTCATTTTTCGAAGGTTTTATTCGCTCCAATCTTATCATGTTAGTCTCTGAGGAAAGATATTCGAAATTTTCCTTATAAACTTGGACCAGTCTAAACTGGTTTAATCCAAAATTTAAAAAAAAAATCATTAAGTAAACCGTTTTAAGTCTAAAACAGGTCAATTTATATAGTAAAACGGATTTCTTTTGTTCGTGATGTCAGCGATTAACTAAAACTTTCTTATTTCTTAGAAATACTTGAAAAAGTTTCTGCAAAACTATCGAACTATATTTTATGATGATAAAGTGTTGCGGCACCCCGCAAAGTCACTTTGCAGTCATACATTTCGCGACTCGGCTTTAACGTATTTGAACCACTTGAAAAATCTGCTGATGCCAATACATGGCGAAATAAACGAAACATTGAGGCAATAAACAGATAAATTCCGCCAATAATCTCATGTGGCGTTTGACCGTTTAACCTCTCGAGCTCTCATTTTGATAACACCAACGCCCTCTTGCTTTCTGCTCAGTCGTTATATTCATTCTGCCATACAATGAATCCTCTTTTGAGCGTGCTTCTGGTCGTTGTTGCCATTTTTGGCCCTTGGGACGCCGTCCAAGGGCTCATTTGCCACTCAAACACCCACATTTCGAGCCATCCCAGCAAAATAGGTGATCATGTGAGAAATTGCACCCAATTTATGATACCGCGTGATGAATTGGCCTGTATCAAGTTGGACTATGCGGAGAAGTGTAAGAGGCGTGAAATAAAAAAATCCACTTGACTTATACCAGTTAAATCCAGTGTCCAAAATACCCGTATTTTCTGCCAAGTTGCTCATGAATGTCTCTCTCTCTCTGGTCGATTAGATTTCAATGAATCAACCGTGATAATGGATTGCAGCTTCAGAGGTGGTTGCGGCCTGATGCGGACCCTTGTTGAGCATACTAAAATTGGCACAATCAAAGCGTGTTTTATTTGCCGGGAGAATTTGTGCAATTCCTAGGCGTGGTGGTCAAAAACAAACACACAAGATGAGAATTACTTGAATTCTCGACATTGTGATTCATTGGCAATTTTAAGATAATGGGCCTCGCAGGTAATTGCCAAGTGTTTTAATGTGAAATTTACACACCGGCCGCAGGGTATCTCGTTAGAGGGCTTTATTTTATAATCTGTGTAGGAAAAATTGCGAAATTGATAATAAAGCATTTTCGTTTGGAGATAATAGTGTCTGGAGAATGGCATTGGTCTGTCAAAATCTTTTAGGAAATATCTTGTCTACGAAGTCTGCTGAATCTGCAGTTAGTTTGCAGAAGAAACTACTGCAAGTTTCCAGTAGAAACTG
>CAKKOB020000843.1:0-33824 GCA_918844115.2 Phlebotomus perniciosus | reverse complement strand
GACAGACAGACAGACAGACAGACAAACATTTTGGAGATGGGTATTTTCGGACTCCTGGAGTCACGCCCGGTCGAGATTTAATGGTTTGGGGGTGATCAGGCCAATTCAGATATGCACACTTGGCTTTATGTATTAGGATGGGTGTGCAATGGTTATGAATTTTTAAAAATAAATAAAGATAAATAAACATAAAAAAATTAATGATATCTTGAGATCTGGAGGCACGCTCTATAATTATAACTCGTTTTTATTCACCCAATATGAAATTAAGTTTTATATGAATTTAAAAATCATTTTATTATTTTACGAATGCATTTTCAACCCATCTGTTTTTTACCACTGTAGTCATGTTGTTCTCAATGGCAGAGAAAGTTCTGAAGGAAAGTTTTAATGATATTTTAAGAAGTGAATTTTTTTCACCCTTTCTGGTAAGTTTGCTGTTCTTCTTAAAGTGTTGGAGTGGTATTTGAGGGAGCAAGAAAAGAACGGTGAAAAGAGCTTTCGTATCGTAAATATGTATACTGTTGAACATGAAAACCCGCTTTTTCATGCTGCCTTTCTCTGTGGAGAACTTTCCGACAAGAAGCTTGGGGTGTATGAAAAACAATAATAATAAAGTGTGGGGCGTGAGTGAGATGAGAACAAAAGTTTAAGTGGATTTTAGTAGGAAAATGGTGGTAGTGTTTTCACTATTCACCTGTAATGTCCCTTGTACCATGAGTTTCAAAATGTTAATTGGAAATCAGTGTTTTGTCGCGCAGATTATTAACGCATTCTGAATTATTCAGGCACACACTAATATGTATTTGAGTGTGCATTGCCTGTGGTTTTGGATATTTTGAAGCATGATTATATTTAAATATGATAGCTGGAGGGTAATCAAATTTAAACATAAAAGCACCCCTAGTGTTATAATAGGGGAGGATTTTGAAATCAATTTGGCAAATTTAGTTACATATATACATACCACACTTATCATAGAATGTTGCATACAGTGAAATTGGATAGGAATTAAGTTCGCAAAATTTACCAAAATAATGTCCTATTGTTGTAGTGTGACATCATTTTGAGAATTATTTATTATACGGTGTAATTTAATAGATATTACGGAATGTTTATAGCGTAATGCAGTGTTGATTACTCTAACCACATATAGCACTATTTGTTGGTTTATCCGGGTCAATAGAAAAGCTTGGATTGCTTTTGGAGGAGCAAAGAAGTTTTGACAACTTTTTCAAATTATATTTGGACAATATTTTTGAAAGCTCAATCATATATATATATATATTTTTTTTTTAAATATCAACCATTTCAAAACACTCACAAAAAGTGCGTTTTAAGGTGAATTAAAACATTCCGGGAATTGTTTATATATTTCCCCGGGAAGCCATATGAAATTAATTAAGGGAGTATCATGATAACCGCCCTACGTGGGAGTTTTCACGAATTGACTTTTCAACTTGCGCCCGTGGCACTGAGGACATTTGAAGAGAAAGTTTGGAATTAAGTCGTGGAGCATTATTTAAACATCGTTTAATTAGCATTTTCAATAATTAATTCAGAAATATCAAAGTAATTTTGGTTTTGCTTTCTACTCACGTAATAGGGTGAACAATTCCAAGTTAAGATTTTCAAGTTCCTTGCCAGCGGGAAAAGTTGACGATGGTGTTGGCAATATCTCAACATTTCACTGGGTGTTGCTATTATTTATTCAAGGTGTCAAGGTACTTTGAGACTTTATGGGGTTTTGTCTGCTACTGTGTGTATTTTGGATATGGAGTTGCGAATAAAATAGTCCGCATATGTTCCATGGGAGTTTATTATCAAAGCTTCACTGTAAGCACTTAAATGGTGAAAGTATAGATGTACTTCTTATACGCTCTTGCATTCTCACATTTTTGTATTATTTTTCTCTCTTTCACTCTCTCTCTATCCTTGGTACTCCTTTTATTGGTATACGAGCTTTGAGGAGCGCTATAAATTGTCGAATAAAACATGACCATTGAATTTTCTGGCTCAACCTTTTATCTTCTTCGCGGAACACCGTGTGTGATCCTCTGGAAAGACACAGCATGGGAAAATAGGGAAAAGAATGGGTGGGAAGGTGTCAAGGATGTAAAAAAAAGACGGTGAAAAGGCCGGAAAGGGGAAGCGAAAAGATGCTCAGTGCGAAATGAATAAAGAGTATGCAGCATATGTGTTCACCTCTATCTGCAAGCTATAAAACAAGGGAGAGAAAATCATTTTTAAAATTGAATCAGGTACAAGGTGGTGGTAGTAAATTGAACTTTAATTTTCTGGCAGATTTTATGAGATTTTCGCATCATCTCATTTTTATTGTTTTTCTACTCCATTCTTCATTTTTTCTCAGCTTTTCACATTTATTTTTGTACAGGTTTAAATTTATCACTCGCTCTCTTCTGCTTGAATTTGCTGTACTCTTGAAAGGGGGAGAACTTTTTTCCTGGTTATTAAATTTAGTCAGTGAAAAAGTATGATTTCGTCTTCATGTCGCTTGATTTTCTCTTACTTTTCGGAAGATAAGGTATGTTTTTGTAGCTTTGAAAGTTTCCTCATGAGAAAGTTTAAGATGCTAAATATTAAAAATAAGTATACATATAGATATTGTATATTATATAGGAGCTTTATAATATTTTTCTAAACACATCAACAACGAGACGCTTCGATCCTAAGGTATGGGCATATGTGGTTGATATCAGGGTTGCAGGTCAGCTGACTTAAAACCAGCTTGATAACTGGAATAGAAAGACAAAATATAATAATGGCACAAGGCAACATAAGCACACTGTACTTTATAAAGAATATTAATGCTGAATAATTCATCTTGTTGATCAAATTGAAATGACGGGCCAAAGCTGAAGCTTCATTAGTATGCTTTAAAGGTCTTTTTATTTTCTAGCAGTAAGAGGGAGGATAAGGGGAAAACGAAACCGTAATAAACAATATCAAAAAAATATCAGATAAAGGTCTCTTTGACTCTATATTTTTCAGAGTGATTCTCAAGGTGAACGATAAATTTCCTCTGAACATGCTATCATGGACTCATCACTCAAAAACCCATGAAATTGCTTCAAGAAGCACAATTTTTCACGAGTGTAAATATCACTTTGGAGCTAATTTCATAAATTTTATGTTCAATAGCCTCATATCATAATTCACTGGTCTTTAATAGCGATAGAGATTGACACCTAAGCAATAAATTTGTTAGCACAGAGATGGGGGATATTTGATTTTTTCGACCCTCTTTCTGGCCAATTTTCTTCATTGTTGTTGGCCTTTTTTCTATCGTTGCGGGGGTGGGATTTATTTTTTGTGATCTCCCTCTTCGGTCCTTCACGCTACTAAAGTGCTATATATGCGTTGCTGCTGTGAGCAATTTTTGATATCACTGTTTTATGATATGTTGAGCAAACAATCAGTATAGAAGCATATATATATTGTGCCTTTTAGGGCGCTATACATCGACTATTATTTTATCACAAGAGATTATGGACGTACTTTCAATAACTGTCAATATAAAGCTCTTTCTTTACTTCTCTGGTGAGCTTACAGTTAAAATTCAATAAAGCTCAACTTTCCTCAGCACACAATTCACCTATGCAAACATCTTTTCTCCATACCCTTCTCCTATACATGTTTGCTCTTCTGCGTTCACCTGTGCTGTATTTATGTGGATTTTTATATCTTGAAATTGTCTCGAAGTCGGGGAGTATTTTACGTGAGAGTCACGAGGATAAGAATTTTTTTGCAAATTCTCATATATATTTTCCAAATGGTAAGAGAGAGACACAAAGTGTATTTGAGGTTTTTTTCTGAGGGAGTGAGCTCTCACATCTTCATCACGTATATGGAAAAAACATTTAAGATGAAAGAGGTTGAGGAAAGGTGGAACTGCTAAAGCTGTAGGAGACATTTTTCTGAGATATAAAATTTACTTGTGTGTGTGTTGTTTTTAGCATATTAAAGAAACACCGAAAAATGGGGAGGTAATATAAAAAAATAATAAGATCTACACAATTTTCTGCATGATAAAATTTGGTGCTTTTAAATCTCCAACGAATTTCATCGTCCTCACCGTGCAATTGGTAGCTCCCTTTGGCGCGTATGGGAGATGAATTTAGAAGAGATGAATGTGTGTATACAAGTTAATAAATTTTATGACTACGAGGGGTTGAAATTGTCAAATGGGAGAAAACCCTCCTCTTTTGGATGCTGTAAAAATAAAAATATTCACGAAAAAAGGGAAACAGCCATACCCCAGTGGACGGAGATGTGAAGAAGGCAAGACAGGAAAAAGACGCTAGACAATAAAAATTACACATTAGATAAATTTTGTGAGTGAATAAATTATCATGAGCGTCAGTGTGCAATTTAATATACAGAAAATTGTGGAGCAAATTGTTAAGAGGGGATGTCAAATGAAACTGAGGAAGGAAATACGATAAAAATTTTCCTTGTGGCCCTTCAATACTCTCCGTGTTTTTCATTTCGTTGCAGTCTATGGGGTGGATGGATGAGAAAGGACAAAATTAATTGTGAAATACTGGCACAAGGAGAAAAGTATTGAAAAGAGAAGTGTTGAAATGTGAAACTTTTTAGTGTCTTCGTGAGGGAGATATTAACTTATTGTTGAGCGTTGCGGAGTGAGGAAGTGGCAGATTTAAAATTTGATTCTATCCCGAAAGCTCAAGCTTTCTTAAGTGGCTGAAAGGATGGGGGAATGAAAATAGAAATAAAATCACCCACCCTTGAGACACTTAAATTTCACACTCAACAAATTTATCGGATGGGAAGAATGTTCATTTCATCGGATTCTGTTAGTGTCCATGAGAGTGGAATTCCCGGGAAGTCTCCTATCACTGAGAGAGGAAGCTCACAGGATTCACTATATCACTTGACATGGAGCTTTCATAAATCGATGGAGCCTGGGAGGCTCTTCCGAGGAAGAAAGGAAAGTGATTGGTGTGGAAAGATCCTCAGAATGATTATGTGTTTCGTAGAATTCTCTCTATAAACTTGCGAAAAAGGTGGCTGCTCAAGTGGTGAGAGTTTCTCCGGAAGCCTATGGGAGCGATGATAGGGTAACAAGAAGTGAAGGAGAGTGTGAAAACGAAAGTGAGCTGTACCTGAAAGCTCTCGATAAGAATGTGGCAATGCCATAAGAGGCTTCATAATCTCCATTCTATCACTACAATTCCACCCCGACTTCTCATATTAAACATGAGCACGGTAACTTTTAGGGAATTACGAGGCGGTGATGAAATTTGGCCGCATAAACTTTGTAAAATCCTCAAACATTTTGCTCCGGCATAAAAGAAAATAGCGAGACAAGGGCATGAAGAGGTGGCATTATTGCTGATTAGAAAGAGTGGCTTCACCTCAAACTTTCACCTTTTCCATTACAATCGCTCTTTAGAAATTGAAACCAGATGGGGTTTGATTGAATTGATTTCAGGAGTGAGGGAGATCAAGTGAGATTTTCAGGAAAATCCACATTGAAGATGAAGTGAAAGCTTCAAGAAAGAATTGAAGAAAGAAATATGGCGAAAAGCTTTCATTTTGCACATGTATATTTTTTTCCTAGATGCTCCATCTTTTTCTCGGAAAAGGGATGAGATAGACGTTTTGGCTTTTTTAGGCTGTACAGAGAAACGCCGCTTTTCCATCTTTGTGAAAATAGCAAAATTCTGTTGAACATATTCTTTCACTCTCAACTTTGTGTCGCAATCAATTTTCATTATCTAATCCTTTTCTGTCTTATTTCATGCATTAACTTTTTTAAATAAAAAGACATTCAAAAATGAAATCTTTCAAAAAATGTTCCCTAATGAATGTGGTATCATATACTTTTACATAGAATCACCAAGAATATAAAAGCAAAAACATATAAGAAGTTTAGTAAACAGAATATTCCAATTTAACATTGTTTTTACGGATGAAAGTGATTCCAAAATCGTGGAATTTCCATTTAATTTAATGAGTTTTCCTTTTCCACTAACTTTTTCCCATCATCGTGTCCTTATTTGCCTGGGAAAAAGAATTTAAAATTGGTGTGTTCATGCTCGTGTCCCCTTTTCCTTGGGATGTTTTCTTGTCCTGAATTTCATTGTTGAATGTGTTGTGCTTTCTTTGTTAGTCGCATTGTGTTGCAAAGTGATTGTAATAGTTGTTCATGGGGCATTGTAAGTTCAATTGTAGAAAGGAGTGGTTGGAGCGCGAAAATGGGTGGAAACAATTACAAAATTAAAAAAAAACTGTAAAACCTTGAAGCTGGAGAGGGTTTGAATACTGATACAAGAAAAGGGTGTGTTTTACTGAATACGAATTGCAACTGTAATGTAATTAATATATAAAGCAATTATTCGCTTTGTCATCCACTGCATGCAGTATTGTCATAATCCACTGACACAATAAGACAATCAACATGAATATTTCTTGTTGACTTTGAGGACTTTTGCATCCCTTTTGCTTATGTTCTGCTGAGATCCACTAGAAACTGATATAATGAGTGTTGAGTTTGCAAGCGATGACTAAGCAACAGAGTTGCTCTCAATGCAATGCAACTGAAGAGAAAATGTTAAAGTTGAATCGTAAATATTTACGATGCACATTTCTGTAGTGGGAGTATTTTAGAGTGTTTTTTAAGGAGGGAGGTAGGAAGAAATCGTTCAAAGAGAAATGAAAGTGGAATATTGGAAAATGTGAGGCGAGATTTAGTCAATTTTGTACTGAATGGTGAAATCGTCAATGAAACGAAACGAGAAAATTCTATAGGTAAAATCAAATACTAAGTCATTGCAATTCACTGAAAATAACTTTATATTCATATATAGGTTTCACATTCTGAACTTGTTCAGATGCAAAAGTTTTACACAATCTTTACCGAAGACATCAATGTGGGTTGACTGGGGTGGGGGGAGGATGGTATGGAAATACTCTTATATTTTGTGGGGGTAGAAATACGTGAAAATTCCCATTTGCCATGTCGTCCCAGGAAAAATAGTTAAAAGCCATATTGGAGAATGGGATATCTTGTCAATACAGGTGAATTTTTATCAGTTCCATGGTTGTAAATCTCTCACTCAATATCACACCGTGTTCCCAATATCATCGTGAATTAGAAGAGTCTCTTGGGAACAGATAAAAGTTGAGGTGAAGTGGAGGATGCAGAAGTTTCTTTGGCGTTTCACCTATCTTCTTACTCACTGTGTGTGGCATGCAATAGTGACTGTTCATTGTTGAAAAAGAATTTGTAATTTAAAATTCTCGACATCAGATGGTATCCCAGAGAAGAGGCCAGAGGTGGGCGGATTCAATGGGAGAAGAGACAAATATTCGCCAACATCAATCTTCCCGTCCGTTGATGGTGACACACACTGGTGGAGTTCCGTTTCTTGTCGTCTCACCACACACCAATCTCACCATTCTCAACATTTTCCTCAGCATCGTCATCGTTTTCTTGCACTTGCCAAGATTCCACCCTCATATAGTCAGCCTCGTCTGGTGAGCTTGTTCTTGACATTTTGCTCATGTGAATGTACAATACATACTCGTACCCATTACACATCGTTTTCACCACCACGATGGTAATGGGGAGGCAGTGGATGGAACATGCACAAATACGAAAACTTCACACAAGACACTCCATGCCACATCTCAGGGAGTTTTCAATGGTGGGCTGAAGAGCACATCTTGCAAATACATCGCAAAAATCCGAGGTCAGCCGTAAGAATCTCGCTATATATTGATTAATTTTGCATAGATTTAAATATTCTATTGTTCTATAGGGGAGATTAGGGCTATTTAACACTAGGTTGTTGCTCAGATACATACATAATCAGGTTGTTCAATTGAACAAGAACTTTAGAAATGACCCAAGCGTACGAAAGTGTTTTCCACGAAGAAGAGAAAACTCATCTGTAAATTTGTGGCGCAGAGAAAGAACATTATGAGATTTTCTCCTCATCATTCAACTTTTCGCACTCTTCGTCGTGGAAATTTGTCATAGTGGAAAAGAGTGAAAAGTGCATTTTGCCTGACTCTGATTCAACATTGTGCATCAAACTTTGGTTATCACTGATTCTGAATGATTAATATCCTTATTCCTCACACGCGCGATTTTTCCACTTGAGGAAGATAATTGACAAAGTTCCCGGCAAAAGTTCCCAAAAGCCGAGATGTGCGAGAAACTTAAATTTTCGACATACGGAAAGTGTGAGGAAATTGATCGAGCAATTATTGGGGTATAATTGAATTTCCACAAACCATACTGTCTATACACCACAAATTAATCTATTAGTTCACATGGTGGAGATATTTGGGCCAAAATCTATATTATTTCCGTTTCGCGGTGGATAAAGTTAAAGCATAACTTGGATTGAACCTCACTTGAGCCATTTTTGCCACCCTCAACCTCTTGAAACCAACACAGTATAAGTTTGCGGAAAGTGGAATAAGTTAGCAATCACTTTACTGTATTATAATTACCAATGTATTGATTTCATGGTAGGGTTTGGTTTCAGCGAAGTTTGGTTTTAGTTAAATTAACATTTAGAGATGAGGCGTGAGTTGCGCTGGGAGTGATTTGCAAGATGTTCCACGTGAAATTTTTTGACAATTTTTTTAGTTGTTTTCATACAATAATGATCAGATCATCCAATTATTTTATTAAATGATTGAAGATCTGAAAGCTATATTACAGTGTATATTGTACATTACACTTCTGACAACATTATTGTGACTTAGCATGAGAAATGCTTTTATGTGTTAAAACACCGTATTCTCATTTCCCACAGTTATTCTCTTCCGACAGAATTCATCTCCTAGGAAGTTTAGAGTAAGATTCTATGTAAGAAAATGAAAATGTCTGTGAGTTGGATTTGTAACTCTTTTCACGTAGGTACGTCTACCTACATATGTTAGAGGATATCCACCACATAGTGCCAGTGAATAAATTCTTCACCTTCCATCTTCACACAGCATGATACAAATTCCAGCAGAAAGTTGTCACATGGTGAGAATGCAATTTGTCCAGTACAACACAATATTTAATCTAATGTTTGCTGGAGTGTGTGTACATTTGTCGTTAGTGCTGGGGGTGAGAGAGATGCATTTGTGCAATTTAAACTAAGCAATTGTCCAAGCAATTGTCACACAAGTTTAGCTGTATCCCTTAGGATTGGAACACATATAATTAAAAATTGAAAATCAGTTTGAACAGCTTGCTTACTAGCTGTTACTTTAATTGTTTTCTTACTATAGGACATTAACCATTTTAGCTCACATCCTCCCTTTACTCCTGCATGCTCTTCTGTGATAGGACACTAAGTCCCTGTCTCCGTAGAGACTAATATATAGAGCTGGTAATGTGTCCTTTAAAACTTTTCCCTCTGGACTTGAAATGTTTGTTTCTTAAATAACTCGGGTTCTATTGATCGGTGTCAAATTTTAGTTTGTTAGTGCAACTTTTATAACTACGTGCAAATGTATAATGAAAAGGTTTTCTGTTTGATTTTAAATACGGTTAAACTTTGACTCTATACTCTGTTTCAGAAAGTTTTAGTTGAAAATGCAAATTAAATTACAACATGGTCATCATAGCTCCAATAAATTAACCACGAGTTTTTTCCATTTGTCACTATATATAAGAATATTATGTTATGTTCTAATGTAATTGAAATATGCTTTAGAAAGAGAAAAAATCGCTGATATTGTTTCTTTAAGTCCTTGTTTCACATTAGGATTTTAAGTTTAAAAAAAAATCCTTTTTTCATTTATTTGAAATATTTGTTTAAATATTGATTAGTGGGACTTTTATTTCCGGCATTAGAACAAGCGCGTAAATTGAGAACTTTTAGATATAGAGTACTGCCCTACTCTCCCCTATGTCAAAATTTCCGAATATATCCAGCTTACCTTCCGTATTAATTGTGTAGGAAATTATTATATATAATATATTATTTTTGTTGAAATAATCCTAAATAAAATGGTAATTCTCATTGAAAACTCTATTAAAGATTATTGTTAGCATAACATGTGTGTTCTACGCATGGATGTGGTATATTCACTGATGAAAATTGGCACCCAGGGCATAGGAGCAGGAGTTGTGTTTTACAAGTCTATCTGAAAATTAATTTTCTAGCGCTCAAATGAAGGGTTGAAGGGTGTGGAGCTATGAACACAAGTGTTTCAATATAAAGTGAGAAAAGAACATTGAGTTGGAAATTGTGTTGGTTATATTGAGAGAGTGAGAGAGCTTCTGGCGCCTTTCCCATTCATTCAAAAATACAATTAATCCGACTAATTAAAATTTTATTGGGGCAAATATACACTCAATTTCATTTTGCTTCTCATTCTCTCTTCACCCTTTTTACCCTAACAGGGCTCATGGTTATGCGATGAATGGTATTTGGAGGAGGTTTTTTCCTGGCATTCGGTTTCAACTGTCTTCTCATTTGCTTTTGAAATGTGCTCTTCGCATATTAACAAAAGCAACTAATGATGGTAATCCACCCAAAATCGACTTTCTAATGTATATATCACATTGTCAGTATGTATATGTGTGTAAATTTTGTGATGTTTCACTAGTGCGTGGAGTGTTCAGGGGGAAAGTTTTCTGGTAAAGCAATAGTGAAGGGAGCTCTTTGTTCCTTTTACTCCCGCAGTCCGAGAGAGTGAATTCTAATTGTCTCAATTCAGATCTAACTTCGTTGGATTTGTTTTGGCGCCCAAAATTATGGTAATTTAAGTTTTTGGCTTCTGGCCTACGTAAATGCATGCAAACGAGTGTATGAATTTTCAGGATGTGGGCCCAGTAAATCATGACCACTTGAAAATTTTCCACCCTGAAAGGACTCTCTGTGTATTTTGTTTTGGTGGAGTTCAGACGAGGTCAGTATTATTGGTTCTGGTGCTGTGTATTGACCTGAGGATTTTGTTGTATATTGGTTTCTGTCAATGGGGAGATTTTGGTCAGCCATCGGAAGCGTATGACGTAATCTTCTTTCCCATTTGCATTCGCCATAGACAAGTCTTCTCATCAATTTGGAAGGATGCGAAATGACCCAAAATCCCCATTCTCAAGGGAGTATTTCGATGTATCATGGGGGTAAAGTCATACCAAAGGGAGATATTCGATGATGTGAAGTTATTTTTTTCGTCATTCATTCATTTTCGTATGAATTTTTGTGAGCAATTAATACTTTCTGGCTTAGGAGGCTTCTGTGCGATTATATTATTGCATTGAAAGCTCATGTAAATTAATGGCCATGAACGATGAGAAGGAACCAGAGAACATATAAAAGTGATTGCTAAATGAACCTGAGGAGAACCCCGACAAAAAAAATGGTTATTAATATAATACACCGAAATGAAAGCAAAAATTATTATGGAACATTCTTTTTATTTAAGTAATGTACATACATAGGTAGTGTTTTCTGGTAGAGTGGTCGGTCATTGTTTAAATTAAATAGTGACCATGCAAATATATGTAGTTTCAAATAAATTTATACCTACCTATAGTTCCTATAGTTTTAATTAATTTTTCTCTAGTTCACCCACTGAAAATAAATAAATGGCATATAAAGTTGATTTTTACACGAGAGAAATTTTTGCTACTGAATGGGAAAAAGGTTGAATATAAATTGTGTTACGACGGGGAATATGTATTTAACAAAACCGTATGTATTCATTATATGAAACTCTTTCCCTTCGTTTGTGTATTTATATAAGCTTACCACTTATATAATTTTTACGATATTAAATACAGAGTGCTTTTATAAATAAATTAAATATTTTTATATCCCATTGAGGCATCATATGTGTATGGGAATTGGTTTTTTGCGCTATAGCTGAATGGGGATAAAAGAATTGAATGAAAATTGGTAGAAAATCCAATGCTATTTTTCGCTAAATGTAATGAAGAGATGCCACAGGAAGCTGCTCTATTCAGTGAGTGATGGAATGAATTGAAGAATATTGATGCAAAAAATAGTTCATTGTTGAGTGGTAACCGGGCGGAAATTGGCAATTGCGAATTTGTGTAATTGATTTTCATCATGGAATAATTTTGTGAAATGTAAAGTGGATGTTGTATCTCAAAGGCTTCATTGGAGCTCACATAGATAGTACAAGTATTATAATTAAATAAAATGTTCTCCATTATGAATGGTTGGATGCTTGAAATAGATGAAGTTTATTATAACAAGTAATTAAGAGCATGATTGAAAATGTTCCACATCAATTAATTGAATGAAAAGGAAACTGTGTAAAAAGTGTGATATCTCCTTAAAAAATTTTAATTGCCATTTTGTCTGATGAACGATCATCAATGTGGCTCTTTTGTATTGTCAGCCATGCGGAAATTAATTAAAAATTTAATCAAATACATCAATTATAGTGAGTAAATGGGTGGAAAAGTGGGTAGTATGGTGGTTCGCTCCTTTAGCGCGGTGTGAGCAGTGTCAGCAATATCGAAAGGGAAAATTAGGATAAGAGAGTGAGTTGTGTAGTCACTGAGGAACAGAAGAGACAGGGAACTCGTTAGAGCAATTGGAAACGTGATCAAAATGGAATTTGGCTTTCTACACTCTTTACATTTTTCTCTCTTTTTTTTATTCCTCCTTTTAACTAACGCTAACATCTCTCAGACACACTCATTTTACAACCCTGGCAAGATTCTACATCGAAGGCAGTTTTTTATTTCCAAATTCTAATTTCCTCCCCCAACTCTATTCTTAAATACATATTTACATTTCAATTTGTGGGTTCATCTAATAAAGTGAATCTTCAGATAGGGTGAGATAGGAATTGATGGTGAGGTGGAGAGAAAAAGGTGAATGATGAAATGTGTGTTGGACTTTTGCTGACTTTCTGTCTGGGAAAATGTAATAAATTTGCAAATGATTTTATTATCCATAAAAGCCGAAGAAGTGAGGCGAATACTTGAAATGGTCCTACGTTGGCAGAAATCCTCCCCAGCTGTGGGGAGAAAACGGGAGAAAAGTGAATTTATTTCTCCATAATGATATAGATATGCGCACATTTTAAATAGGGCTTGTCTTATGAGGAAAAAATAATCTCAAAGTGAAATAGACGACTGTTTGAAAAGAAGAAAATTAAGATTTTTAATTGATCAAAGATAGATGAAGAGAGAAAGAATGTGAAAAATGATAAATGGTTATTTCATCAATGACTTGAAATTATTCAAATTAGAGTCTCTGCGAGGAATTGTTCAAGTTCGCTTTCTTCTTTTCCCTACTTTTCCCACCCACATTCACCTTTTCTCGCGGAGTACATCCAATTTTGCCAATTCATTAATATTGTTAAGAGTGACGCAGTGAAAGGTGGGAGAAGGAGTCGATTGGCACGTGTATTGATTGGCGTTATTCAATTGTGAAATTCAATTCTTATTAGTAGCGAAGGTGAACACAGGAGAGTTACCCTTTCAGCAGGTGTCTCTTGCCAAGGGTACAAAAGGAATGAAGAGAGTGTGAGGAAATCTATTTCCTTTTCACGTCTCCATTCCTCTGACATGCCATCGTGAAAAATTACAAATAATTAGGTATTAAATTTATTGCAGAATGAAATTGAAGGGTAATCCTAAGGACGTGGTGGAATTCATACAGTGCCATAAAATACGAAATTTACAAATTGTCAAAAATTAGTTAATTCGTTGTGATGAGTGAGTCTTATACTTACATGTTTCACTTTACTGAAAGCAAAGATGATGGATGAATAATGTGTTTAAAGATGGCAGGAATAGTTTTTCACGTGGAAGAAGAGTGAGACATCGTTTTAGATAAGGTGACTTTCTGATATTAGACCTTCAGGTATTGTTGTTGATGTAATGTTTATGCATGAGGAAGAATAGTAACAAATTTTCAAAATTGCTCTTCTCAAACCTTACAACTTGGAAACACCTTTTATCCCCAGCAATTTTCTATTTTTCCCCAACATTTCCTTCCTTGCCACTCTGGAATCTCGTTAATCATGATGTAGAGAAATGATGGCTTGATATAGAGAATGTTTATATTGCATTCAGTTGCATTCCTCAACTCTATACTGCGCTGCAACTATAAAATATTGTTGTACATTTTCTCAACTGACTACGAGAGTTTCTCCCTTGCACATCTCACTCTGAGATGTTCTTTATTCCACTTTGGCGCCACCCGGAAAGAGTGTTAAGATAAATCAACTGTTGATGGCTCTGTTATAAGGTAAAGCATTTATTTTCCTTCCTCAAAGATATGCGGTGCATTTCCTTCACAACATCCCATGGACTTCTTTCATGGCGTGGGGTGTAAAATTGTCTTGGATTCTGTAATAAATGTACTCATAGATGTGAAATTGCATACTTTCGTGCCATTATACTGTCCTATAAAGTTCTATGGCATTGTATTCCAATAAATTGTGAGAGACAATGGAAAGAGATATATTACAATTTTTCAACAATTTGACATTGAAGCACGTTTGCGATTATAATGTTGGCTTTATAGAGTAGTGATGCTATCTATGGTCAGTCTGAAATTCTTCGTGCGATTAAACATAGAAAAACAATGACCTAGATCGAACCTTTAGAGTTGACCATTATAACATATGGAGTTTAAATTGAATCAGGGAGTATTATTTGCAACTTTTGAATTAACCAAATATTTGTTTATTCTGAATATCCATTAACATTGCCTCTTAAATTCAGCAATACAAATTCAAGTCTCATTTGTAGTGGGTAATTCAAAATGACGTGTTCACAGAAGATTGCGTCAAGGGAAGAGAGAAATAGATGGTTTCACATTAAATTACCACGAGGAGAGATTTGAGCATTGGTGGATAAAGGTTAGAATTTTACACACAATGAATCGAAATTCATTAAGTTTGAATTTACTTCATTTCTCACACTTTCCCAAATTTTCATCTTCCCAAAAGATTATTCAGATTCTGATAATCTCCTTCCGGTTGGCTTGCTGAAAATCTCACACAGTTCTCAACTGATGGGCGAGTGGAATGAGGTGAATTTCTGCAGGAACATTTACCGAATTTTGTACAAAATGCCAACGGAGGGTAGGGAAAAGGCATGCCGGTGTGGCTCCACAAGATGATGAGGAATGGTGAGAGTAGCAAAAGTTTTGGGCGACACTGAATTCTGCTCATAAATCGCGCGACTTTCCGTATAATTTAAACTTTCTCGCTGTTTATTAGACCTACCTGGGATCTTGGGGAGTTCCAGCTTCTAGGTTGAGCTTCAAGCTCCACTGCTCGAGGGATGCTCTCTCATGCTTCCGTTTCCTCTTGAAGACGGTGAGTTTGTTTGAAACTTTCTACGTTTTCTTCTCTCATTTTCCTCCTCATTTTTTCCTGATCTTCGTCGTCACTCCAAATAAATGTCGTTCTCCACCGCTACTCCCTTTAGCACTGTTTTGCTCCATTTTTTTTCTCCCTGAACCCCTGTCGACCGTCGACAAATTCCACTTTTACGCGTTTGGCGTAAGAGAAAAGGTGCAAAGGTGAGAATGGGAAGTTCACCTTTTTTTCTCAGGTGTTTTGGTCCCTTTTGTCGTCTCTTGCGCGAGATATAAATAGTTGATGGTTGTTTTCTTGGCGGTCCTCGAAGTGTGGGAAAAAGCGAGGTGAACACATATTTATGTGCGACCATCAGTTGAGATGGGATAAACGGACCATGACTAAAAGGGATGAAAGGTCGCATCCCATCCCTCAAATCACTCGATCTGTGACAGAAACAGAACATACTTTCAAGCGGTGTTGCAAATTGGAGATGAAAACGGTTTAAATTGACGAAACACAGGGGGTATAGTAGAATATACCAGGCGCCTCCACGCACCAGGCGCCCCCATCATAGTCATTTATTATGTATAAATTAATGAGAGCGCGTTTTATCAGTAATATTATCTCTGTGGGTTCACTCGATGACGGGTGGTTGACAGTCTTGCATATTTTATGCATCACATAGAAGTTCAAATGATCAGACATTGGCGGTTGAGATAAGGATGAATTTGTATTCGATGGGGGAAGGGAACGTGAGTCACTGTGGCCCAGTTTTCTCTCCGAGGTGTGATCTACGCACATCCGAGGGTCAAATATTTGATAAGAAGGTGTATATAAAAGAAGCGAGATAGAAAGTAGAAAACACTGTAACGAAAGTGTTTTGTTTACGCTTATCATACGAAATTAAGTTTGTTCACAGTGTTATTCTGGGTATCACCAAATAAATCTCCATTTGAAGAGAGTTAATAAAACCTTTGATTTGTGAATTACCAGATCGCCTCATTCAAATCGTTTTCTGTTTTATTTTTATCTTTTTATTTATTCATTGTTACCTAACTTGAAATAAACTAATAATTATTTATATCTCATTGTAACGTAACTTATTATGAAAAATGGTGGATGTGGTCTTTGATTCTGGTGAATGTCCATCACATCAATTTCATTGTCATGTGACATGTCATCGAGATTCACTGAGGGTGAGCTTTGGATAGTGGTGTATCATACAATAAATATTAATTAGTCTGACAGCAAATGGAGCATTGCACGTCTATGTCAGAGCATAAACATTTTATTGTCATCGGCAGAAGGCGTCATTCAGAATGGGGATGTGTGAAAAGTGAGGACTGGTTGTTTGTGATATTTGGTGCTCATGTGGCAGGGGATCGTTTTCAGCGAGATGTCCATCGACGAAAGCTCGAATACATTGTATGTATGTACAGCATATAATATTATAGAAACTCGGATGTGCTCATTTAGACAAGGAAGAACGATGGGTGGTGGGTGAGAGTGTCAACAAACCACGAAATTGTTGAAGACTGGTATATTGTATACAATGAGATATTTTATTATCGTGATATTGCTTAGCCCCCTCTTATATTCGCTTTGCAAATGAAGTTATAACTTTTTCCCTTCCAATTCATTTGGTGACTTTTTTTGGATCATCTCCCGAAGATGGGGCCTCATCTCTGTAGAAAATGCTGGGATGATGGAGAGAGTGAGAATTAATATTTGCCATTTGTCATTTCAGTTATTACAATAAAATATATAGCAAAGTATATAACTGAATATGAAATTGGTAATGGAAAGCGACACCCACATTTATCCTATATCTGTCTCATCGGTGAGTTAGTGTAGCGAGAATAGCTTTGAGTTTTGCACCCATGACATGAATGTACTGTATCTGGTCACTTTTCTCTTTTCTCCACTTTACCTAAATATTTTCCTCTCTTGCGTTACAAGGGCCAGATTTAGTGGCACGGAGTCATCCATTATTCGATCATCCATTCAGCATCCAATTTCCTGAACCATTAAACACATCGCATCGCAGCAATTGTCAACCATATAAACGGGGGATAGCGACCAATTTCCTTCCAGTGCTGGTGATGCATGTCGGTGCCCCACTGGTGTTTATTCTCATGCCCCCAGTGGTGAGAAAAGGGGGATGACAGAGGGGCGGAGTGTCAAATTTGTATGAGGTGTTCACATCTCATTCCATCTTAAACCTATTCAATAAAATCTGTGCTGAGAGGAATGCTCGATATGGCGGCATGAGAATCTCACAGCTGTATATGTATGTAGGTATACATTTATAGAACAATGATTTTTTCCTGATGCGGATGAAGATGCTCCGTATTATATAGGATATAGTGGGATGTTGGAGAGAATGTGGTCATTTCCCACGGTTTTTTGTACTATGGTATTTGGAATAAATTATGATGCCATCAGCATCATTGAGGGGAATTAATGGTATACTCTTCTCACTCAAATCAAATATGTCACAATGAGCTTTTTCCCTTCTTTGAAAGCTTTCACCTGTCCATTTAGAAGAATTCACACAACAATCTGCGCATTAGATGCAAGAAATTTCCTCAACAATTGATGAAATTGCTGTAAATGAAGAGGTTCACAAAAAATAATCTTAATGATAGGGAGATAAAGTATATATTTATGTACATACATATAAATATATGTGTGTGTACACAGAAAATAAGATTGGGGGAGGTGTTTGAATTTAATTAGACTCGAATTTATACTTTACGAAATCCATTCTCTTCTGTCTCAAGCTCTTATCGAGCTGTATTTCGAAATAAATTTATTGAAGAAGAGGAAATGTCTCTCTAAATTATTGGAATTAGTTAACTTTCTCACAAGCAATTAAGATAATTGTACGATATGTTGCTAGCATTTGTTGTATTTCTTCTCATTCATTACAGTTTGGATTTCATCCTTCCTGCCAGATATTCCCAATATTCTTGGGTGTTGCTAGAGAGTCAAAAGGGGTTTATTCTCCACTTTCTTTTAATTTTCGCTCTTCCACGCTTTAAGAGCTTCACATTTAAAGATGAATACGCCAGTGAATGGGTGAGGAAAGCAGAAGAATTTACCGAGTAAGAGAAATGAGAAAAGAATAAATGGGAGCAAATGTGTGGATTTATTAGAGGAAATTGATCCGATGCGATAGTAAAAGAAACTCCTAGGGTATTCTTGATACACATGGTGGAACTCTTTGCCATAGTCCTCATCCATGGCTTTTCTCTCTATATTCCTATTTCTTCTGCCTTTACGCTTCTCCACTCCCAATAACCTCAATCCCATTTACACCAAAAGATGATCCAATTTGCTAAAAATAAATCCTCTTTTTCATTGAACACCTCTCGAGCCCTATGCAAATATGTGAACAAGGAAGCTCTTCTCGGTTCACTAAAAGTGAGATTGACACAGAGTAAGGGTGAGGTGGAAGATTTTCTTGGTTTTCTCAATTTGTTGAGTTTCTCCAAGGAAATCACATTTTACAGTGGCTTGTTGGTGTTTTCGCCCATCTTCTTCCCTTTAGATAGTTTTCTTTCTGTGTCAATAGGGGAGCTGACTCTCGTGTCTTAAATTGTCAATTGATCAGTGAATTGATAAAATTTACTCTACTTAGTTTGTGCATCCAGAGTCTTCAGGGTGAAATCGATGTTGCTACAGTTTAAATAGAAGTATAGAGGTGTATCGGTGCAGCGCATGTTCCCAGACCTCTCCTCACTCTCAACCTCTTTTTCCGATTAATACCACCATTTTATTCGACATATTTCTATCCCTTTGGGATTTTTCACAGTTTGTGTGACACACAGTGGTTGGTGGCTTTTTCCCCAGGTGGATTGAGAACGAAAGATTGAAGAAGAAAAACACGAGCAAACTATTGATTTTCACCCAATTCTGGGGGTAAATACCAGGCAATGGAAAGGACAACATATGACAACAATTTATGATGATTTGACTCAGAAATCAATATTGGCAGACAATGAGTGGATCCTCCAATATTCCTCATCGTCTGTATACTCCACCTTTGCCGTTCAGGACAATACAGCATACGGTTGAAACGTAAGAATGGCTAAATAGTAAATATAAATGGTCATATCGATAAAATCTCATGTGTGGTCGAGACATAAATGACAAAATCTGAATGAAAAAATGTCGGTGAAAAATATGAGTGCGATTGCGGTGTTTGTGGTGAGAATACAGGAAAATACCAATGAAATTAAGGTGAACGAGGTGGACAATTACGGGTCGTTTAGATTATGTTACTGATGATTATGATTAAAATGGATTAAACTTTGCTTTTTTACACCAACACTACACCGTGTCCTCGGTAATTCTATAATAATTGACTCTCTAACGGTTGGTAAACACTCACGCTGCGACTTTATTGCAAATTAACCAACACTTCCGATTTCAATCAAAAGCTCTTTTTACCAAGTTTGCATTACTGCCGGGTAGAAAGGAGTATGATTATTTACATAAACTACATATACCTATATATTAGTTGAAATTTTCTTCAGATTATCCATAACCTTATGTAAAAGTCTCCGGGGTATTTTGACCCTAACTTCTGGATCTTTAATTGAATTCTATTGCTAAACAAGTCCCAAAAGGGTAACTAATAGATAACGTTTCTATTCTAATGGAGTAGTCGAGAAAATTGAAAATAAGATTGAGATAGTGAAGAATTTATAACTTTCGTCGTGATAAAGTGGAGGAAACTTAAAAAAAGAAAACAAAAATTCTTTCTTTCAACTTTTTTCTCTCTACATACACATTCTATAAACTTTTGTGTCTGACAAGCTTTATATCCCAGCTTTAGGGTATATACGGTATTCCATTGAATTTTAATCAGAAGGAAAAACTGTTGTCTAATTGTCGTGCTTCCCTCTCCACATTACCTTTTTCTCTCTTACTTCTATTTATCGCCCTCAGTGCGGGATTCATAGGAGATTGTGAGCTTTACAAAACTTTCTGGTCTATTGTTTCCGGTTATACGGAGAAATCTCAGTCTTTCTTTTCAGCTTCGAGGGAGTCCAATGATGATTGTGTGTCACCATCAATGAAGCTAGGAAGGTGGTGAGGAAACAGGAGGATGTGACAAAAGAGGCAAAGTGTTGGCCATACAATAGCGTCAAACAAGCGAGGGTGGGGCTGTTCATTGAGAGGATGATATCAATAGAGGAAAGTGAGGTAAGTAAGGATGACATAAATTTCTATCGTTTCCCCCTTTGTTGGGAGGGAAGGAAGGCGTAGATTGCACTGCTTATATCTCTTGACTTTGTCCGTAGCGTGAGTAAGGAATTAACTGGAAAATTCCACTAATGAATTTTGCTTGCCTGATGCTTTGACCCTTCGAATATGCGGAATGGGCAGATGGTGTAACGGAAATGACTGATCACTTTCCATTTGTAGGGGTGAATAATTTTATTTTCTCAGTGAAACGCTCCAATTGGCCATATTGATGGGTTTCTGAGTGCTCAAAGCTGCGAGAGTGAGTGTTGTTGGTTTTTGGTGAAGAGCGCAAAAGGGGAATTGTTGTAGGAAATTGTACAAATATCATCAATTTATCCCCATAAGGCATCTTATTAGGGCTTCGTCCATATAAGATTCAAAGAGGCGAATTACATCCACTTTGGCCACAATTGAGTGTGAGAAATAATTCAAAGAGATTTTGAGCACTTTCAGGAAGGGACGGATAAGGATGTTCACGATGTTGAGCTTTCGCATCGGAGAGCTTTTAAAGCAATCGGACGCTCGTGATTTCACCCCATGAATGCTTGCGTGCCGGAGAGGCCGAAGAATGTGTGTACGAGAGGCTCTCAGTGCCATAAATTAAGTGAAATGTTATCCTTTTCATATAAATACATCAGCCACTCGCCAACAATTTATATGGGGATGTTATTCGGAATTTTTTCGCCTATTGATTGTATGATGTTGAATCATCTAAAATGCTTCCGTTCACAATTGCTGGAAGGACAGTATCACAGTAAAAAGGGTGACTTTCACATATTTTTCCATTTCCACAGGACATAGTATCACCGTTTTTCTGGGGGAATTACATATAAATAATATTTTGACATGTGCTCCAATATTTCCCTGCCGTTGGGCTGTTTTCTCTCTCTCTCTTACACATATTCGTGGGTCCAAGAGATGAGGAGGTTTTCAATTTGATGTCACATGCAGATTACAACCTTGTTCATTGCTTTTTTTCCTATTAAAATTCAAATGTGACCTGGAAATTTGGTGAGCGGTGTGATGATGGAGTTGAAGGTTGTAAGGGAATTTAAACATTGTTTTTATTATAACACTTGTGAACGATTTGTCCACCAAAATGTAAAAGAGTTTCACTTCTTTTAACACGAGGTGTTCTGTACATATTATTCTATATTCTGGTCCAAAATTAAGTGTCAAGAAGAAAATATTTCCAGCGGTTTCTAATTTTCTTCCACTTAAGACTCCATCGTATATATACGTCAGAAGGCTATTGATTACCATTCGAGCTTCTGTTTATTCACTTTCGCCAGTTTTTTCCCACCCTCCTTGAAATATATATGGGACGGAATTGCGGAGAGTGTTTGGAGGTTGAATTGATTGCCATGAAACCACTCATCAAGGGGGTAAATATTATTCTGTAGATACAAAGAGCACACACACAATGTTATTGACGGATTATAAATGTTTTTAGGGAAAGGGTGGGTGAGTTCTCTCTTCCGATATCGCTTTGGAGTGTGACGACAAAATGCGACGCTTTCAGCAATTTACCACTCAGGCAGAGCTTTTAGCGTACTGCGCTGCTAAAGCTTTCTCCGTTGTTTGATTTTAACCACAACACTTGGGGGAATGGTTCGGCACTGTGTTGATTTAGGGTGGTGCCGAAATCTCTCAAAGTGGTAGACAGGGTGGAATTTTCATTCTGGAGCCTCCATTAACGTGGTGGATTGCTATATTGGACCATATCTTCAATTACAGAGTGAATAAGTTAAAAGGAGAGAAGAAGTTGAAACGTGAGGTATAGAATCTTGGTGAATGACCAGCAGAGGCAGAAAATGGTTCAAATGCACTTGCAGATAATGAATGGATTGATTTACTTTCTCGTCTGGCTAAAGTCAATGAGGATCAAGTCATGTTCTGTTAATTTGTATAGGAAATTTAAAATTGGGAAGTAAAAAAAAACCCGGTTTTATTTTTAAATCTTTGAGCTTCCACGTTTCTGCTATCACACGTTATATATTCATTTTTATCAGAGAAACAGTTTTTTTTTCTAATACCCCACGCTAAAGTGTTTATTTTCGCCGGTGTGAATATCTCTGAGTATTCTGTGTAATTTTTGACTCACTTTTTTCTCACCTTTCACCACCACTTGAGCGGAAGAATGCGAAACAAAGAGAAGTGCAAAAAAGGGGGAATATATCTGACTTTAAATTAAAATATTATCCAGGAAATTCCCATTTTGGTCGAGTCTTTTGTTCTTTTTTTTTGCTTCTATTATTGTGCTTTTTCCATTATGAGTTTTCTCGAGGGGACGATGTGCTTCTTCCTCTTGTATTGAATTTTTTAGGGTGCCACTAAAAGACACCTCATAGGCTTAAGGTGTGAAAATTATCAGATTACGGAGAGCAGGGTTGATAAGTTTGAGGAGGAAAATCCCCATGGCAATTAAAAGTTTATCCAATCTGGCATAAAAAGTATCAGAAATTACAATTAGGGAAAAAGCTGCAGTGAAAATTAATTATATACAAGAATATTTTTGTTTTTTGATTTTTCGTTTAATCTTCTGTTAAGAGGATTTAAAAAATCTCTGATTTAAGACTTTTTCTCTTCTACCTTTTGCCTTAATTTTACTTGATTTGGTGAGAAAGGTCTGGATGTCCCGACAAAATGAAGGAAAGGGTGTGATGGTGGATTGAATGGAGATCGTGGCTGAAAAAGTTCCCCTTCTATAAATATAGCAAGTGCCATTAATCAAAGTGGTTATTATTCACTTCGTCTAAAGCTCCAGTTCTGCGCCCTTCTAAGTCAGACTCCTCCATCTCGTCTCGCCAGGACAAGGTTGTTTGGTAGAAGCGAGTGCTGAGTTGCCCTAAATTTAACCTTCGTGAAGGTGTTTACAATTTTCACTTGCTTATAGAGTAATTAGGCACTTTTTCGCCAGCTCATACTCCGTCCTGATGGAGCGTGATGGAAGTTGATGGAAATTTCTCATGCACTTCCCTCCCTCCCTGAACTCCATTGGCCCAATTTCTTTTCTATAACTCCTTCCGCAAAAAAACCAATCCGCGAAACGGCGTACCATTTGCTATAAAAATGTTTCATCCCTCCTATCATCATTATTCACGAAAGAGAAGCACAAGAGCAGAGTTTACCCTTCAATTTTATTTGGTTTCCCACCCATTTTGTAATTCTTCCCATTCTACCCCAAACATTTTTGCAGTGATTAAAATTTATGTAGTGCTTCGTGCTGTTTTGCTGCCTCTGCGATTAATAATAATGATGAAGTGTATGGCTTTCAATGGGTGAATTTGGTATTAATATCGGTTGGGGGTTGGATTCCAGATGAGATGGGGTACGATTATTGCAAGTGCAATCATGTAAGAATTGAACTACGATTATGTTTGCACCGAAAGCATTAAATTATGATTGCAGGACAAGAAGAATGCAGTTTCCCAAAGAGTATTCGGGACGTTTGGCAAATGAATAGGGGCGTTTCTTTGAGCATTCTTGCAAACTATACAAGCTGGAAGTTCAAACAATTTGCCCTAGATTTGTAAATTTCCCTATATATGTACTTCACGTTCTTTCAATCCGGAACAGAAGGTATTGGCAATTGTTGCATCCCACGAGTTGGCTTTTATCAATTTGGAATGTTGAAAAGTTTTTGTCCCTTCGTCACATATGGTGAACTTTTCATTCCCTGGATCCGTGGATTTTTTTTTACCAAGTGGTCATGTGGAAGCTTTTCATCAATGTGCAAGAGGACGAGTTGTAAAAAAGACTGGCGCGACGGTGTGGAAGAGCCATAAAAAAACACAATCCACAAATTTCGAAAGCTCAACGAAAGGAGCTTTCGTGTGTGTTGAAAACACAATGTGAAATGGGAAGAGGCTACCCCACATGAGGTGCAGAATATTAAATGAAAATGCGGTGTGAGGTGCCTCTTTTTGCAGCTCACAGCTAAATATAATTCACAGTATTTATAGGAGTAAATATTGCGTGTCAACTAACAACTTAAGAGACGACATTTAAAGGGTGGGATGTGAAGGCTATAACTTTAAAATTTATCGTCGTTTAAAAACGTTTCTTAGCAGTTAGGGGGTTCCTTTGAAACTGAGCGCCGCATTAGCATTTTCATGCTTGTCGTATACAACATTTCCAACTAAACTGAGGGGCTGGGTGTGGGTGATGAAGTTGATTAAGAAAAATGTCTCATGACATTCAAGTGCCTTTTCTTTTTCATAGAATTTGCCTAGCTTATTTTTTTACTCCATCAGAAGCAGAGTATTGTTTAAAGTGAATTCACTCTTGATACTTTTTATTGTGATTTTTTGTAGTGATGCAAAAATAGGTAGAGGTAAATGGAATTTTACAGAATATTTGAAAGCTTTTAAGTTAGCGAACTGAACAACTTTTTGGGAAAACATTAAAGCTCTTGGCACAAACTGACCTACTGGAAGAAAGTGCAGAACATAGAGATTGGTGGGTGGTTGAAGAACTTTACCATAGAATTATATTACCAAGATTTTAAGCTCAATCTCAATTTGTCGAGGTTATGGAGTAAATTTATGGCATAGATGAAATTAATTGCTGTGCAGAGAATGAAAAATTGAGCGTCATGGATGAAATTTATTTGCCAGCATTCACTGTCCTGCACTTTATTCTAAATTCTCTCTCACGTTTTATATACGAACACTTGAAGGACACAATTTCCGGGGCAGGATTTTCGTGGATAAGACCTGGAAAATGAAGAGACGTGAATATTTTTGCTTGGTTCGCCAGACCTGCTCTTAATAGAGGATTGGGTGAACGATTACCCACAAGAAGTGGTGAATTGTACACCGATGAAGGAGGGGAAAACTCAACCATGGACTATGATTATGTGCAAATAAATTTTAATGCTATCGTCTCACATTTAAAGCACTTTGTGTGTCTCTCATCTACCCCACCTACCCTTCCGGCCCGGTCAGTGGGCAAAGTAATGCCCGAATAAATAAATTTATGGGCGGGAAATTTATATGGTTAAGAGAGTAGGTGGGTAAAACGTTAGTTTGGGTTGGTGAAGGACCAAAAGCGCTATAGGATATTCGAGTTTTCCTGTGTTGAAATTCTCACGGGGTTTTATTGCATCGAATCATGCAATTCTCGACTCTTCGTGCTTGCAGTACTCGCCCTAGCTCCCTCAAAACCGTGCCTTCACCCCCTTTTTGGTGCTATGCAAGTTTTCCACTCTATAGGAGTTTCACTTGCGAATATTCCCGTGTCTGTGGAATTCTCTTTATTTCCCAAGAGTGATAAAGTGTGCAAACGATGAAATTGTGGCTGTGACCTCCTCATGGTGCCTTCTCCCTCATCTCATTTGTATCAGCAAATATATCTCCTTGATTTTCACCTTCCTGGGAACTTTTTTCTATATTGCCCTACCCAGTCGTACTACTTTTGGCTCAAATGCATTTCCAAGTTAAATGACATCAATTGAACTTTTCATGTTGAAGAGGAAATTCTGTTATCACAATTGGAGCACTTTCCTCTATCCCGTTTGGTGAAGCAGGAAAAGAAAAATTTCAGTGACATGGGTAACACGAGGTGCTATTTTTCAAAGGCTTTTCCTGAAATTTAATATGTTAGTTGGAACTTTAAAGACATTTTATGTTAGAATGAATAACTTCACGATACGGGGTTTTGTAAATCAGGTTCACTAAAAATAAATTGTTAAAAGGTATTAATTTTTTAAAAAGATATTCAAAAGAATGGTAATAAAGTTAAAAAAAATGCCTGAAGAAAAGTTTTGCGTCTTGATTCGACTGATCGGAATTTTCCGTCTTTCGAATGAGTTTAATCTGGAAAATTCTATTTATTCTAATTTTCTATTTGGTAATGATAACTCGGTGTTACCAAACATGTCATTAAACCTCTTGAGTATTAAGTTTCCCATAATTTATCTAAGGAATTTCATCCAATCTTTGATTACGCTCAAGCTTACGGAATATTTCATCCGCCAGAAATCTTAAACTTTCCAAAATTCTAATCTCATTTTCCGTTGATTTTCCTAGCATCGACTTTCAACCCTTTTCCTGCTTTCTCCTCCATCAAAGTCATAAAGCATAATAATCCAAAATGATATGCAATTAAGTTAAATTTATTTGCGTTTGTATCTGTCTGCATTTATGCCACTTTATATGGGTTTGAGTGCACAATTACAAGTTTTATGGATTTATGGGTTTTCTTCTCTCATATCTCCTCCAGATCGTGTACACATGGATGTTAAAGCTAATATCATTTTCTCATAGAGACTCCTACCCCTCAGCGGAGACATTCAACCCCTTACTTGGTACGTTTGGTTTGATGGGCTTGTTTTGTATGTGAAGCCAATAAAGCTCATTATTGCCTCTGTAAAATTCTTGTTTTACCACGAGACACGTGGATTAATGGATGATATGAGTCGAAGAGGGCGAGAGGGGGTGGTGAGCTGTGTGATGTAGGTGCCACATTCAGTTAATATTGTGCGATAGAGGTGAAATGGTGACGCGTGATACAGGTGGGAAGAGTGTTTGAAATCCATAAAGAAAATTTCATTGACGTGTACCTATTGTTGTTTCACTACATCTCGCCAGCAATAGAAGTATAACACACTTTTCATATAGGGAAGGATATGCTCTTTTAATGGTCTTCCTCTTAATTGATATTGATTGAATTAACTCGAGGGCTAGACATTAGATAGATTATTGGAACTTGTAGAAAAAAGCTAATAAATGGTTGTTAATCGATCACCAAATAGCCATTGAAGCGTACTTAATGAAGCCACATACTCACACCAAAGTCTCCAAAAATCTATCTATTTCAACCTTAAACAGGAAAAATAAAGGGGATTTTTTGTCGACCATTGGATTGTGATTTTCCTTTCGTGCAAGAACTGCGACAGGATATCAAATGAACAATAATTATAATTTCTCAAATATCTACTTACTACCTCTCTCAATCACTCTCTTGACGCGATAGTACAATCAGACATTTTCCGGTTGTAGGCGGAGTGGCAGAAAAGCTCGATGTATAATCAATATACCTATGTTGATGGAAAGACAAGAAAATTATATACCTTCCATCTTCGATTTATTCTTCCGAACACGAGCGTCCTGTTGCGATTGGGAAAAAGTGAAAATGAGGGCGTGTAAAGTGTCTTATTTGATGGATATTAATTCCTCTTTGGCCTCTATGGATAAGAATTTTCTCTATGATTTATTCTTGTCCAGTTTTTTTCGCTTAATTCTTCATGTCATTTGCCTTCTAGCAAATATTTGAATACTGATGGTATGAGACATTCATCCTTTATCAATCACACCCACTCAGTGAAGAGAAAATGATTAAAGTAGGTATATTGTAACGAGTGCGGAATGATCTATAATTTCATTTATAGAACTCTTTAAATAACTGAATACCTTGGCGAAAATTTCAAGACGTTTATTTTCAACTCGCTGAATGCCAAAGAATGATCTATTGTCATTAGAAAGTTACTTTGTGTCAGGCTTCTTACAAAAATACAAAATTCGACGAAATTAAACCATGTTTATTATCCTTTCTGATTGTCATTCGACAGCCTCTTGGATAAGGGTCCAAAAATAATCTATATATACAGATATTATACATATACTACATATTATAATTGCTTAAAAAGCTCTCATTGTTTTTTTTTTTTTAACTATTATGCATAGTTCACTTCACTCAAACTGAAAATTGTCCCATGAAATAATCACAGGGGAAAAGAGAGTCGGATAATTGTGACATTTCACTAGAATTCGATTTTGGATGAATAACCAATGATTTTTTTTTCAAATGAATCACTCGTGTCCAATTACTGGAGGTGGAATGTGGAAAATTTTTAATGGATTTCAATTATAGGATTTCATAATGTTTATGTTCATTTTCCTGGCCATTTTCTATCTAATTTTATTGTGGTTTCACATCAAAAACATTTCCCCCTCAAATTAATGCAAGCTCAATGTGAAAATGGGGACAATGTTTCCAAAAACAAAACCACCTGTGATGCTGTAGAGCCAGATTAGCGGTGGGATGAGGAATGTGGGTGCCATGGATTCAGTGGTTGACAGAGACAAAAGCATAACCGGGACTACATGAGGGACAAATAGACGTGATTGTAATAAATGGTCCAGGAGTCGTCAATGAGTGCTGGATTCAACTTCGTTGTAATTCAAATGATCGGGTGTGTTGGACATTTTTTTTTGGGATATTCTGGCAAAAGAGCTCAATTTGCTCAGTTAGGTCGGCTTTCGTAGAGGATAGCTCGAGAAGGACATTAATATGGAGTTACACGTCTCTATTTTGTTGTTCTATTCTTTGCAAATAGGCCCACTGAGTGAGCGACATTGTACATAGTTCATTCTCTTCCTGTTCACTTTACATCCATTCTCAACATTGCTCATGCATATTGGTATTAGGACATATCCTATACCGGACAGGTTACGGTTTCAGATACCGGATGTGTATTTTTAAACAGAGGAATTGTTTCTTTTTGTACGCTGATACCTAGTCCAAGAAAAAAGATATTAAATAAGTTTTAAAACATGTATGTATGTATATAATGTACACACCATATTATTCGTGTTTTTCCAGAACGAATATTACAAGTTTGCATAATTTCTCGAATGCATTTCCATTTATGTGTGTATTTCCATGTCTTTATTTTTTCAACTCTATTTCGAAAGAGCGTCCAAGAACTAAAGCTAATAAAAAAGGGAATTAAAATTTAATGATGTGTAACTGTTGAAAAAAGACTATATACTAAATATTTCAAGTTGAAATTTCACACTCTGATTATTTAATTTCCTCTTCTGCAGTTCCCTTGGTGAAGCTTTTTCTCTGACTTTAACCAACTGGTGAATTTGCTGGAATAAACTCGTCTGAGTCACTCTGTGTGTTATTTTATTGCTCACAACGGTGGCAGATTAGATGGTGGATATAAATTTTAAAAGCTCATATGTTTCTAGCTTGATGAAGATGTTTTGGGACACATTCGTATACTAAACATGATTTGTAACTTCCTTCTTTGCCACCATCAATGATTAAACGCACGCATGAAATGCAATTAAAATGTTATGTTCCATCACGGTAGAAAATATTCATGTCTTGATTATTTGAGGGCATACTTTCGCGTTTGACTGTTGTTTTCCATTGAACCTTAGCATGATAACTTATATTTATTTAGTCATAGTATGTAATTAATAGGAGTATTTCAATGCAGTGTATGAAATGGATCTTCATAATTTTAATACACCACCCTTTTAATATAATGTCACATCCTATAATGTTCACGTGACAAAGCGCGGCAAAGTGAGTCTATTCATGCCCTCCAGAATGTTTTCAATGGAAAAACTTAAGGAGGAAGGGTTATTCAAAAGGTGGAGCTTTTATCTTATTTAATTATATCTCTGTGGTCCCTAAGAGTGGGTAAAGTACGTGAGCCTGGAAAGAATATGCCATTCTTCAAGAGTTTCACTTGCACGCTCGGAGTTATTGTTCATAGTCTTCATAGCTCTGGAGTGTGTTGCATTTTTTTATATTATTTCTTTCTCCTCGTCAACCCCCATGTTTACTACTCTTGATGGAGAAATCGTGGAAAATTTATAAGAGTGCAATTTGTCAGGATAAATAATAGAGAGAGAGAGAGACGCGCATAGCCTCTCTGTATATAACTTTTAAGTCTGAATACATATAGGGCTATAGGATGTGAGAGAAGTGTAATTAAAATTAAAAAGTCATATAATTTTCTTCTTCTTCTGTGTACATTCCGTGCTCCAATGAATAATTTCATTCGAGAATAAAATCTTTTTGTCGATTTTCCACTACAATATTCCATGAGACAAAATTTAAATGTAATTTTATGACTTTTAATGTAAGTATTGTGAAGTATCTTAAGCGGTGGTCGAAAATATGTTATATAATATGAAAATAGGGAAAAGAATGAGAAATGTATAAAAAATTAATATTGCGTTTTGTTATGACCACCCAAGCAATAATATAATTCCATATCTAACTTTATTTTAAATCTCTTATTCTGTTTTTTTTCTTTTTGTTGTCATTTTGAGTACAATTTTAGCGTTTTTTCGCACATTTTACTTCATATATTGTTAGAATTACAATTTAAAAAATAATAAGAAAAATATTGATGATCCTAGTCTCATGACTCTCTACCAAACTAAAGACGTTAACTTTCAACATTAGTGATGCAAGCATCCAAAAAAAAATTAAGCTTTAATAAAAGGATTTTAATTTATTATTACAAACTGTCAATTTATAGCAAGATTCAGAAAAAAAACTTGTTCAGTATAAAATTTATGAAAAATATATTATAATATTTTTTAGTGTTGTGTGTTTGTGATAAAAAAAAATAGATTTTCAATTGCATCATTTAACACTGCAGCTGGATTATGCTGCTGAAACAGAGTTCCTTTTGTTGTCTAAGCAAGAAACTTTTATATACAAGCGAAAAAAAAGGAGATGAACAAAATGTATGAGTGAATAGTATAAAATAAAACCAATTTTCCGGAGATAATGGAAAAAGTTTTAGTGAAGACGTAGAAAAAGTTGTTTCTCTAACTCCAACATCAATCCTGACGCGGTTGCTGTGTAAAGACTAGTTCATACAATGGACGAAGACTGTCCAAAGGTTCACAACACTGACAACCCTTTTCGATTATACTTCACAAAATGTGTATTTTAGCGTGATCGTATGAGTCGAAATAGATGAGTTTACATTGCTTAATTGTTATCATAAACTTGTAGGTGAGAAAATGTAACTGTGAAGAGCTTTGATTCCAATGTTTTCTCACACTGAAAGAAATTTCTTGGTAAATTCATCAAAAATAAGAAATAATTAAGTAAGTTCTTTTTCATTTTAAATTGTTAAAGGATTTGTACATAGTTATTATAGGATTTGTAGTTAAATCAACTATACGGTTTTGGTTGACCTATCAAAGCTTTTCTTTCAGTGAAATTCCAACTTTCCACTCATTTAGCTTTAGCTTGTCGAATTAAGGAAACTCTTTATAAAAGTAGCACGAAATAAAGTTGGAATCAAGAGAATTTTGAATTAGTCGGTATTTCTTCCTCTGAAAACTTTTAAAGTTTCAGCACCTGTTTACTGTCACACCTAAAATACTAAACATTATGTATATAGATAGGTGATATATATTATTAAATAATAAGAATAAAACGTGAGCATGGAGAATTTTAAAAGTTGTCGTTACTTTCTGGTTGGCTTTCATCTCACAAGAATATTGACGAAATGAAATCATAAAATTTATTGCATTGGGGGTACCGAATGGACTGGACATCTTATGGTTTTCTGGCATGGTCAGCACGGTTGGCTGGAAATTTAGGTTGCAAGAACATGGGCAAAAGGTGGCGAAAAGACCAAATTTCTCACTCCCAACCATGCAATGTACATAGGGTTTCACTTAAAGGAAAGCTTGTTTTCCGAGTCATTTGTAGCCATACTTCCATGCCCAACATAATCCCAAACAATGGTGTATATAACAAAATCTTGAAGTGGGATGGGTGGGTCCGTCCGATTTCGATAATAGCTGCTATTGTTATTCTCATGTAACATAAAATACACAACACAGTGGGCAACTTTGTCCGTTTTACTGGAACCACAAGAAATACAGTGCCTTCTCACGTCAATTTACTCACATCAATTATATGCAATTGATTAGAAATGGTAAGATTATCACCCATGCTTCAGCTTACCTACATTCAACGTGTGATATTCTTATAGGAGTGCACAGGAATACAACTAAATATATTATTATTCAGTGAAATCAATTTCAAGAATCTTTTTTTCGCGACATGATTCTGACTGAAACACAAGACTACAAACATCACTACAATTTTTTGGTAATTTAATCGAATCGAATTAGATATTTATTATAAAGTTTTTTTTTTTGAGATAACATCATTTCAAGAACTGTTAAAATATGTAGGAAGAAGTATAGAATATGAGTTTTTTGGGGTTTGTCCTTGGGATTTTACCTAATTTCAGCCGCTCTTCGAAGAATTAAACCCATCGGAATCCTTCCACTTTTACCTTTTTCGGACGTCCTCTTGGCTTTCTTAGGCATCTGGTGTGCCCTTCTAGGGTGGTTGATGTTGCTGGATAAATATTATTGTTCTGTTCTTTGATTTGGGTGGAATTGATTGTTGCTCAAAGTACGCGCCCAGCCATGCCAAATATCCACACAAACAAGTTGTAGGTAGTCCATTTCTTACCTCTTTCCCCATTCTCCGTATATCATGCAATGTTCGCTTGGGTCTGCATAGAAGGTTTCAAGGAACCAGCAATTTAATAAACGACAAACTTGTGCGTTCGAGTGATTTTCCTTCCGCTCAATCTCCAAAAACACACTCCAGACCATCCCCAAATATTTCTTCCATTTACCTGATGTGTAATAGAAAGTTGGATGCTGGTCGAGATGGGTAAGGCGGGAGATGAAGAGAAAATTGTAGGTATGTAGGTACATATAGACATTTGAGTGAAATGATGTGGAAGGAGTAGGGGGAGTGGTGGGTAGAGCTCTATCGTATTAAGCTTTTCTGATTGTGTCTCATAAAGTCTTGGTCACATTGGTTAGTTTGACTGGTTCAATGTACCATGACTTGAAGGTGGAGCGAGGATGAAAAACATATACTAGACTCTAATTTGGGTGGGTAACTTGAGTGAATAAATCATCCAATATCCTAACAAGAAGAGGGGTGAATTGAAGAAGGAAAATACTACAGCAAGGGGTCGTACACAAATCTCATTCCTCCGCATGAAATAGAATTCTTTGGTAAATCCACACCTTCCACCATAATATATTAATTGATTATATTTTAACAAGAATAATTCACAGACATTAATTTCTCACAGATGAAAATTGCTTTCGAAGGAGCTTATTAGTGCTTCATTTTCTCAATTTGATAAAGTGAATTGATATTTCTCCTTTGAATTTGCTATTGAGGGTGAAATATTGAATAAGTGGTGGAGCTCCCTAAAGCGCAATATATATGGTGTAGAAAAAAGAAATCCAGCAGCGCTATTATGTTGAGCTGAAAGATTTCTATTATAATACTTAAATGGGTCTATTAATGTCAAATAGAAAATTGCTTGTGAAATCACACAGTGGGAAAACACTTAAGAGAAGCTTTTACGGAAAATTGAGTGGTTTGTTTTTCAAATGAAAATGGGTAAGGCATAAAATCGTTCAAAATGTAATGAAATTGTCTTTGTCAGATTT
>CAKKOB020000842.1:15741-33826 GCA_918844115.2 Phlebotomus perniciosus | reverse complement strand
CACCCCTTGGGTTGATCGAAGCAAAACACCTATGAAAGTGTATAAGGAGACTTTAATTTTCTCCAGGGACACTTTTATCCCACATCGATTCCACTTAATCCCACGGAAACACGAACGAGCTACGATTTCAGCGGAATTGCGGGAATTGACATAAATAGAAATGTTTGGAAATACCACTTACTAATGGATATTTTTTAATCAAACAGAGACTTTTGGGTCTTTGTTTCGCAAATAGCATTTTGTGGTTCCATTATTAAATGTATAAATAGCATTTAATTAAATATAGAGTAATTCCGGGAAAGTTGGACCACCTTTTTTATGTTCAATTCTACGGCCACATTTTTAATGCGAGATAAAAACTAATTTCACAGTTTTGTTCTTTGAAGACTCTATATTCATGTTATCAACATTAGAAAATAGTCACCTCGAAAAATTACTTTTAAAAAAAGTTGAATTTTAGTTAGGGCATTCAAAAAAAGTGAGGGAGAGATGGACCACCCCAACTTTGGCCAAGGTTTTTATGTGTTCAGCCAACAATTCTTCATTCTCTGCATCGAGGCGAGTTTCAGGACCAAATCCAGCACTTTTTTCATTACTTACATGTTTCTGGACTGTGTAGTCTTAGGTATTTGGTAGTAGTGCGAGATTTTCCGGACAGTCTTTGTTCACTTTTGACATGACTTTTTGCAGGTTATGTTTTGCCCGCACTGGTGCTTGGTCAAATTTGCCTTAATTTTGTATTCTGTCGACATTGCTAACGAAAATATTACCTAAATAGAATGTTCTGAACAAAGTTATGAAGTCATTCTTACGAAGAAGCAGTTTTTAAACTGTCAGAAGGTGTCCCGACTCTCCCTCAAAAAAGCGTCCCAACTCTCCCTCACTTTGAAATACACGTATTCTTATGGAGGAATAACAACTTTTGGTTGTAAAAGAGACACTTAAAAAATTTAATTTATATTTTCTCGCTAAATTCAAAAGGTATAAAGCTGTAACTTGGGGGTTTTCATTAGGATGTTAGAGGGCATAAATAGGCCAATCGAGGTGGCGATCGTGTATAGGGTGTGGGCTGGAGGTGGGGTGGTCCATCTCTCCCACTGTCCCATCTCTCCCGGAATTACTCTATAAATTAATTATTTTTAAGCATGCAAGCAGCCCACAGAACATTTATGAAGCTTATATTTTCAAGAGCTTTAGAGTCACCTCATGAGCTTTCTTTTAAAATAAGTATTTGTTAACAATTATGAGCATTTAAAAATGATAAAGCTTTTTGAGATATTTCCAAAGATTTTTATTGCTTCTTGTTAAATTAGAGAGCTTTCGTCAGATATTTCTCATTTAAATTTTTAAGAGCTTTTTCAGATTATACTAAAAAAGCTTTCCCAAGAGATGTTAGTGTTATAAAAAAAAGTGAATAAAAAGATATTTTGTCCTGTGAGTTATTTAAGAAGTTCTTCAAAGCTTCTAAAGTGCAAGAATTGTTAAGGGGAGCTTTCACACTAAATGTACAAAAGCTGTACGAAATGTACACCTTTATGCCCTTAATATCTTCTCCTTAAAATCTCCTTAAGTTTGTAAACTTTGTAAAAAACCACTGACGAAGTCAAACGATGTTTCCCATCAGTGTTATTAATGGTGAGCTTTTATTAATGTGAAAATCGAATGACGCTAAGCATTACATAACTCTCGATACTATTGAAAAGTCATTGTATGCGCACCTTGATTTTATGGTTGGACATCGAAAGAAATCGGGTCACACAGAGAGACCTTCCATGGTCTGTGCAAAGGCTTGAGTGCAATTAAAAGAGCCATAATTAAATTTGAAAGTGTCGCGCGAAGTTACACTAGATTCAATGAGTTGCCCCGTAAATTCTTCTTTCTCTTCGGTGGATTCTTTTCAATTTGAGAGTCGCGGGTGTGAGATGGGGGAGGGAGAGTTCGGGGAGATAGAGTAACATAAATTCTACACATATTGTGAATAATTGGATAATTAAAGGGCCGTTATAAATTCCTCGCGAGCTGGGTGAGTTTTTTTTTCTGCCACACACTTTCCACTCTTCTCGCCTGTTACCCAGTGCATTTACACCGTGAGTAGACGAACCAGAAAGTTTTTGGTTGGAGTTCACAGCGCAATAAATTTTGATAAAATAAGCTTTGTCATCGAGTCGAAAGTTGGGAGCGACTATTAATGAGCTACCCTCACCATCAACACACCATCACCATTAGGATCGCACCATATACACGCTCTCCAGATATAATTTAGTGTGTATTACTCGTGTAAGTGGATATATTCTTTATTGAGGAGAATACCCGCTCCTCGGATGGAGTATCTGGCGCGCGAGGGTGGGCTCTTACCTCACACTCAGCCCAGCCCAGCCCCAGACCGGCATCCTCATGCAGAATTAACGACCATCTATTTGCCTCACCACCGAGTGTGATATGTTATTCATCTCATGGTTCCTTCTTGAAAGTATAAGTAGTAAAGTATATGGATGCTCGTCTGATATTCCTCTTGTGTATGCTTTCCCCACTTTGGTTGCCGGCCTTAGCCACCCACTTTTCGTCTTGAGCTCATGACTGAAGAGGATTTTTCTCTCTTTTTTCTCTCACTACGTGTGTGTTACTTATCCATCTAAAAATGGGCGAGAGAGGACGAAAGAGGGATAGGGATATAATGTTATCCACTTGTAAATGTGGATTCTAGAAAGTCTTAAGTTTTGATCGTTTTCTTTACGAAGACATCCCACCCAGAGAGCATACACTATATATTACTCTCCTTTTTGTACATTTTTTTTTCCATCAGGTCCAAGAGATTCAGAGGAAAGATCAAAAGGTTTCACTTTACTTAACACTCAACGTCAGGAGTCTTATTAAAAATTTCATTACTCTCTTTGAATATTTTATTTGAGCTCTCCATCGTCCAACCACTCCATGCAATAACTTACCTCACTCCAGTTTGCGTTTAACATTTCATCCTTTTGTCTTCTAGACTGACCCATCCCAGGCTCCACAAGTTCACCCCCCAAATATCCTGTCAAGTTCAATTCTCATCAAATAGTTGTACATTTCTTCTGCCACTTTGTCTTGTGGATTCAGTCGTCAGCCTAGCGCCAAACTTTCCCATATCACTGAGAGAAATATTTTGATTCACCTTCTTAAAATGATTCTAGCAAAAAATGTTTTTAATAAGAAATTTTATTCGGATTTCATGAAGAAATATCCTTATTTTCATGATGGAAAATCTATATTTCTCTCAGTGTTATATATACACACCCCGTTCCCTATATAGCCCCACCCCTTGTGGCACAATGCCAGAAAAGTTTGCCTTAATTTCTTCACACGGTGGCAACCTGGGCCAAAAACGAGAAAAGGTGATGACAGTCCTCTCCATTGACATCCCGCACCGTATAAATTTCCCGTTTGTCTCCGTGGTTTTTATGTCTATTTTGCCATTGTCACCACCGCCAGCCACCTGCCAAATATGCTTCCGTTCCGTTGCGCGTCGCTTGCAAAATTCCTGACATCCAGCGGGAGCAATTTAAGCATCGCAGGTACACCCATTCATCCCCTAAAATGCGCTACACACATTCTCATTAGGGGCGCTGATGAGAACTTTTACATTGCCAATTGTCTCGTGATTTCCACCCCCTCATCCGTAGATTGATTTCTCTCTGACTTTCCATGAGGATGATCAAATTAGGATGCTGAATGTGTGGTAGAACTTCTTGAGTGATTACCTTTTAGGTTTTATCTCGCAACATTCGGCAATCTCTCAGGAATTGTCTTTGGATTTGCAGAGATAAAGAAAGGATGAAATTTTAATGCCGTTCTGTTGATTGATTGAAGAACATTTTGAACTATTTTTCACGCTAGAAGGTTTAACATTCATTCTATATTTGGACATCAAATAGGGTAATTTTAAAGAGCGGTCCTATAATTTTATTATCCCAAAATAAAACCACGAATTAATATTTTGAATTCGCCATAGCATGAAAATTGGCTTTTCGTAACCCTCTCATTAGCAAAGAGACTAAATGTAAATTATTCTGCGGTCATTCGGTGTTTCCCAATTGGGAGAAAATTTCATATTGCCGATAATCCTATATTTTTCAACGAAAAAAAAATAATATATAATAAAAAAATCTTCCCACAAATAAACGGACACGCATGTAATTGCATTAATCTCACTGAAATAATGCTGAGTTGCTCCTTTTATTGGTTGAGCAATTAATTTTTACAGGGAAATATTTCAATTATTCTGGCAGTATCATTCACGGTAGGACAATTGCACTAAAATCGATAAATCCGATTAATAAGTTTATGATTTTGAGTGGGGATATTGCATGTGTGAAGCGTAGACAAAAGAGGTGAATGTTTAATTAAATAAGGGATAATATAGGGATTGTGTGGTACAACAGAGAGAGAAAATATTTGGTATGTGTAGTTGCAATTATTTGTGGAGCATGGAAATATGGTTGAAAATTCTGTCATGGAATGCTTGTGGAAAAGTTTTACAAAAGCGCCTCTCCTCTCTTTTGGAATCTGGATGTCGGGGGAGATTTTGATCGTTTTTCAGGGTTGCCTATTCACCTCATAGAAAATTCCTCTCCCAGTGTGTGATCCCCAAAAGGCCATCCGTGAAAAGTCACAATAGCCCAGAGAATCCCCTGCACGATTTTTCCATATATAGGCTCAGGTTTTGTGTATGGAAAATGTCTCTCCGGTTAACCGTAGATAAATGAAAATGGTCGTGGAGTGTGTACTGCAGAGGCATCGTCACAGAGGAAACTTTGTTGGCATTACATGAACACACCAGCGGCAAATTCCCCTTTCAACAATAAAATGACCACATAACATAAATATGTGAGAATATATTAAATTATTAGATGAAGATACCCTGTGAACTTTATATTAACTAGGCGGGTACTAACATGGGGTGTGGAAAAACGCCGAAAAGGGATGATTGCAGAGCGTCGTATAGTTTGAATGTCCCTACCTCGATTATGATGCTTTTACCCAGGATATAGAACGAAGGGTCTCTACCTCATGTCCCCTGTTCACCCACGAGAGAAAAATGTGGGACACACGATTATGAGAATCCTCACCCAAACTCCCCTATTCTCCCTATACATAGCATGTCTTTCTCTCTTAACAACATAATATCCAGAACAACTCATAAGATATCTTGTGCACACAATTCACAATATCTCTCCACTCTCTCACTGGGAGGAAAAGCCTTTGCAACCTACCCACTCCCACCCCCCACGTGCGCCTGGTGGGCCTACACCGCCACCCCCCGAAAATTGGAGATCGTGAGTTGGTTATTTAAACAAGGCGCCATATCAAACTGTTTCGGTATTTGTTTACAGCGGAAAACAAACAGAAACACAAACAGAAAACAAAATAACTTAGAGAGATTAAAAGCTCGAGATAAGGGAGCTTCCATTTGACTGTATGTGACTCTGATTTGCTTTTGGCTTGATTTTTTTGACAAGATAAGTAAGTAAATCGCATAATTTCTGCGTCACAATCACTGACTTGGGAGAATCCTCACTCCACTTTCCTACACGCGCGGACCAACTGAGTCTTGCCTTATGGCTTTTGGAGAAAAGACAGAGAGAGAGAGAGAGGAAACAAAAAAATTGATCCGATTAACTAAATTTCGGCATCAGGTGGAGTTTCTACCGATTCATTTCTTCACATTTTGGAAATAGAAACTTGTATTATGTACCATTTGTTAGACAGCGTTTAGAAAGATGTTTGAGACTCTTATGTTGTCTATTGTCAATTATTTTGAAAAAAAAAACTTGTAAAGTTCACAATCAATATTTATTTAATGATTGTATGCTTATTTTTTTAATTGATCAAATCCGAAAATCCCCAATAATTTCGGAAATGTTGGAAAGACTTTAAGGAGCTTTCCTAAGAAGCTTAAAAGTGCTTTGAAGAAAAGCTTAAAAGAACTTTTTAAGAAAAGCTTAAAAAAAAACTTTAAATAAAAGCTTAAAACAACTTGAAAGGAAAGCTTAAGAAAGTTTTGAAGGGAAGCTTAAAGGAGCTTTAAATGAGAGCTTAAAAGAGCTTTAAGCAGCTTTGAGGAACTTTGATCGCAATAATTTGATTTTATATATCAATATTATAAAAAATTAATAAAAAATGAAAGTTTCAGCAATATCTGTCAATAAAAGCTCACAAAAACTTCAACCAAAAAAATATCCACAGAAATCAAAACAAAATGCTTTGGAAATATCTCCAGAAGTTCTACAAATTTTTAGGGCCTCACGTGATCTTCATGAAACTCTGAAGCTCAATAATTTTATAAAAGAACTTTAAATTTTTCTACATTTTTTAAACTTTTTTTGTTTTAAATTTTAGTAAAAGATCTAGAAAGCTTTAAATTAGAATTTTATCTAAGTTTAAATTTTCTTTTTAAAGCTCCCAAATTTTCTTGAAAGCTCCTTAAGTTGAAGAATTTCTGTTAAAGCTTACAAGTTTTCCTAAAAGTTTTAAAATTTTTTTCGAAAAGCCTGTAAAATATTCTTAAAGTTCCTTTAATGCTTAAAAATAATCTAATTTAAATACTAGTACTTACAAGAACGTTTGCGAACTTTCGTTCAAGAGTACACCATTTTCTCAACATAATATCTCTCCCTTGTAATTTTTTACTGATCAAAATTTGATTTTATGTAGGTATAATACTAAAAAATTTGCTGATTAATATATTATAGGTACATCCAGAACACAGCTGAATTAAACAAACAGAAAATTTGAATTTTTACCAAATGATATACCGAATTTTAGATCTTCACTTGGTGTAATCTCTTGTACCAGAATTTCTGAAGTGTTCTTCGGAATTATTTCACATTTCAACAGAAAGATCCCCTAAAGCTCAATCAAAACCTTTTCTCTCGGCTTGAGCTTTTCATATGCCATGCCGAAACAGCGAGAAAGCCTGCAAAAGTACGAGTAATTTTACGGTCCTTCGGATGGATCATGTGAGGGTGCTCTCAAAAATAGCTGAAGACCCATTGGCAAGTGGAAAATCTCGTGCGGATTTTCAGTGTGTAAAATTCGTCGATGTTGGAAGTGGACGAAGGGAGTGAAGCTGAAGAAATCCACTTCACCAGCTGATCACTCGCTCCTGCGCTGTTCCACCCAACTTCTCCGCCAGAGATTCATCTCCCAGCGGATGGGAGTTTTTGGTACAGATGCTGGGTGCCTCTTCAGTCGCATCGTGACCGTCAGTTGAATACGCGGGCTGCTCTTCAATTCGAGTTCAGTGGCGGGTTTTTGAACCAAAAAAAGATAAAAGAAAAAATCACCACCCCCCGTGAGGCGCGTTCGAAGGGATTTTCCAACACAATTCAGTGCTTCGTGACTCCACCACGCCCTTTACACCCCGGGAAATTTCTCCAACACTTCACATTGTGGTCGTTGGGTTAGGAGTCGGGGGTGTCCCTGGTGTGACCGCCAGTCAGAGATCCGAAGATTTAAATAGCGCATTTTACGCCAGAGAGTGTGAATTATGGACTTTGCGATACTATTGACCATTTCGTGTATGTAGCGTGTCAAAATTGAGGATATCAGTGTGATTTATATGTAGCAATTGTGTGGCTGCCGAACCAACGACTTTTTCACACTCCCCCGTCGATTTCTACCCAGGATCACCCCGTTTGGATTACCAGGAGAGACGGATTTTCGGGGGTGGTGGGCGTGAAGTGTGGTAAAAAGTCAGCCAGAGACGTGGCGAATCCCAATGATAGGGTTTCACTTGGGGTGAATTTAAATGCTTTCTCCTTGGCGATAAATCAATTGAAATCGGTGAATCTATCAATAATGTGGCGGACAACGAACCTCAATCGGATATCGTTTATCTTCTCACTGACACTGATCTCCTTACTCGGTAATTTTCTTGAGGGGCCGGTCTGTAGGGCCCAATCAAGTGTATGTTTTTCTGTGCTTTGTTATGCATGAGCTTTCCCCACTTTTTCCCGCATTTATTTCTCTCTTTTGCTTTTGGTGAAAGGACATAACATTATCATCACTTACGATGGCATCTCTTGCACATCAACCCCTCACTATTACATCGCCCATAGTGTTTCCCATCGCAAATCCACCATGCGAGACATTGCAAAACATTCAACTGGAATAATCATCATATTTTATCTGGTGGAATTAAATTTAATGCAAATAGGGTCATAAATATTCATGATTGTTCTAAATAAAATCAGTTTAGTAGACACATCTCTCATAGAACATCTATATTATTTCACGAATATATTTTATCCCATCTCTCTCTTGTACAAATGCCACCCAATCTGCCAGGCATAAGTTTGGGTGAAGTAACACCCCCTGTGAAGGGTAGTTTATTTCACACACCGGTGTACCTACTGAAAGATATGAAAATTCAGATGTTGTGAAATTTTTGAACATTTTGCGAAAGCAGGTATGTGACAAGAATGAAAATTGTTTCAATTGCAGTCCTCAATTGAAAACCAATAGAAGTATCGAAGAAAGAGTTTTTGATTTTAAATGTAAGGTATTCAAAAAGCTTTCGAAGATATTATGGGTGAAAATGTGTATATTTTAATTTGGAAGTAAAGTGAAAGTGTTTTGTTTAATTAAAATTTTCGACTATTTTTAATGAACATGAGATTTAGAAAATTTCTTGAGAGCTCCAGCAAATTTTTTGTCCCCTAACGAGCGTTAACAATTCATTTAGAATTTCTTGAAAATATGTTTTGAATAAATTATGAAGAATTTTGGAATATCAAAAAGACAGTTGAAAGTTTTCATCGCAATCAAAAAGATTCTATTTCTATTTTAATCACAATTCATAAAAAAGTCGTTTACGTTTTTTATTTAAACTTTATTGCAATTTGCTGAATTGCATTTCATCTGCTGAAAGACGAACCTCCTAATATTTTTCCACATATTTTTTTCGCACACCAAAGAATCCCCCATCCACCCACCAACAGGGGTATATAAAGCGTGAAAAAAGATATAAAGACCATTTTTTCGGTATGAGACGGCGAGCACGCAAAAGTTTTGCCAGCCAGTTAAAAATTTCCTCTTGGTGGCCAGAAAACTTTTCATGAGAGCAATTTTATAACTTGAATAAATTATCACACAATAATTCTTCAAGATTGGAAACGCTCGCTTCTTACATTATGCAGTGCCATGAATTGAGAAATGTTGCTCTCCTATGAACAGCTAACTTGGGGGGGGGAGTCACACACACCCACCATTCTTACTCCCCCTTTTGCCTCGAAGACAAAAAAGGAAGTGGAAGCACTCATGAGATTCAAGTTTAAATATTTCATGTGGCCAAAATTAAAATTTAAGAAGCATTAAATGTACATGCGTAAGAGCCTCTAGCATAGGCCACAAACAGCATTCCATACAAAATCTTTGGTGTATTCTCGTCTGTGAAAAATAGATTATTTTCCGTATCTTGACGAGCTGATGCGGGGGCTCTTTTGGGCGCAAATTCCACAATATATAGGAATGTCTTGTAAATCACGGTATATTTCTCCCCATTTTCCCACCACATCCACTTTTCCCACTTCTCCGGCAATCTCCTACAGAGACTCGTCACAAAAGAGAATGAAATGACAAACACAAATCAGAATAAATGTTGCGACATTCCAACTCCCAAATGAATGAGTGAGAAAAAAGCCGAGGGGCTGTGCTGTGGGGTTGACCACCCACACAAAGCGAGGAGGAGAAGCGGCAACAAGATGATGGTATTCCACATTTCCAGATTGTGATCTTTAATTCAAATTAACCGGACGGGAAAATTCCCAATTTCAACCATCAATTTCCTCTGATTTGCGGTTAACATTAATTATATTCATATATAGTTTCCGAGAGGAAGACTGGTCCCCCCCTCCCCCCGCCCCCAACATATGCTCAATTGTGAGCTTTTCCGTCCTATTGTGGAGCTCCTCAAGTATCTCCACATCAACATTTGCATACATAATTGAGACCCTTCCATATATGCCCCTCGCTTATCTCATTACAATGTTAGATGAAATGCCACTGAGGAATATTTTACGATGAAATATGTGGACTGTCTCGGCAGTATATTGGATGATACAGTAAAAACTCACCCTAGATATTTTGCCTAAAAATATTATTCTCAGTCCATCGTGTATTGGAAGAAATTCTCCCCCCGAGACAATATAATATATAATGCAGAGGGTTAAGGAAGTACAATACACGCTTAGAAATAGAAAGAACTTTCTTCGTCCATTGAGTTACTTTAGAGAGGAAGATCGTAAAGGTCAAGTTACTGTTTCTTGTAAATATATTTAAATATTTCCAAAATTTTCTATAAGGATTAATATATTAGTCAATAAACTGTTCTTTCATATACAACCATATTTCGTTGAGTTTATTGACATACAATTTTGTCAATAGTCTTGTTTTGATTGATTCTGCTTTAATGAGAATTAGAAAACTAATCAAGCTTCATAATTAATTCAAAGTCTAGCAGCACGACAAATGTACATACAGTCATTTATTAGTATTGTGGTAAATAAATTAATTTGTCATGTTATCTACTCAATTCTGATGACGTAACATGTTTTGCATGAGATTATTTTGAAATAATTTCCTAACAATACATAAGCCTGATATTTAATGCAATAGAGAGAAATCGATTGGAACATGCCAAAACCAATTCTCCTCTTCTGTGGCTCATCACCCACTATTTTGTCGCGTGTAGGTCGAATACTGTGGGGGGATCAGAGACATTGGCAAAGCAACAATTTTGTGATTTTCTAGCAAATAATCTCCTTGGCATTTATTTGTTTGTAAATGGGCAACAGAGACAATTTGCGACATAAACAAGTGTAATTTCATTCCATCAACTATTATTTTTCTTTTAAAGAGGAAATAATGTTTGTGCTTTCACTTGGGAGTTTTATGAGAAAGAACAACTTTCACATTCACTGACTTCCCATACTGGGTAATGTGTGTGGCTCATGTGCTGTATATACCATATATGTACATACATATCTAAAAAGCTGTCAGATAAATGGGGAAGGAAAACAAAAACCCGGTACATCGGGCTAGGAGAGGTAGGGGGAGGGGGTAAAACTTTGATAATAACCACACACGACGACGTCACGAAAAGCTTTTTCCCTTTTGCCAGTGCTTGGATGGCTCTCCCGGATCGACAAAGTGCACACAAGTGACTTTAAAATTGAGATCGAATGGAATTTTATTTCATGTTTCACTCCACTGAAGCTCCTCTTCTCTCTAATTCACCATTTTTGTTGTCCCTCTTTTGATCACATTTGGAGTGCAATACTACTACTTTTTCCCCCAAAACCATTTGCTGAGGGGTAAAAACTATCAAACACATTAGTCTTTTGGCCAAATGTAGGTACACAGTTATTTAATGGAGAGAAAGAGAGAGAGATGATTCTGTGGGAAAAAAGCTCCATGTTTGATGCTACTATTCTATTTTATGAAATTGTTACCTAAAAGCTTTCATACTTATACAATAACCTTTTTAGAGCATTTTATAGTTTTTTTCCAAAATATGTAAATGTTGGGATCTCACTATTTCTAAAACACTCTGAAATCAACAGTCTGTTGAGCAGTGCAAGTCACTACACATTTTGTTAAACCAAAGTATAAGGCAAAGTGCAAGATAATTATAGACAAAAGGCTCAAAGGGAATAATAAAAATCCTTCTGAAGAAATAAAGCGAAGGTGAAATGCTGAATACATAAAGATGAATCCGGATTACAGTGAAATTCCCCATGAAATATTAATGTTAAATCTTTATATTCCTTTCTAGAATCAAAAATAATTTTTTGTAAGTAAAGAAATTTTTTTTTCAATAAATAACGTTGTAATTCATGAAAATGACAGGAAAAATATGCAATTTTCCACTTCTCCACCTGGCGCCTCCACTTGCATACGCAAAGTTTAATTCATTAACAAATTTTTCTAGTAAAAAGTGTGTGAAATGGGAAATTTTCACTAAACTTTTACTTCTGACGATGAGGGAAAAGTCATTTTATGTATCACGCAAAGTTTCCCGTTGGAATAGCCAATAAAATCACCTCATATTGGATTTCACGAGCATTTTTCTCATCTCTTTTTACATCAATTCCACAAATTATATATCACCAACCAGTCAAATCACTTTGAAGCTTCAGCTACGGATGAAGAAAAGAACACAGCGGATTTTTTTCTTGACTCACAGAAAGAAGCTTCTCAATATATAGTGAAATCTGATGATGCAAAGGAGGTCGTACATGAGAAGTTTCGTCGCGTGTTTGGTGAAAAGAAATATTCTAGAGGGGAAAGTTTTCAAATTTATGAGATTTGTGAGATTTATTTACGACGAACAGTGAATTCGCTTAAGGAAGACATGATTGCGATTAAGGATGATTCATTGGTAAGGTTTTTTTGTGCCATCCTCCTGACACATAAGCACTCTTCTCGCTTTGGATCTTTTGCTCATAAAATGAGCTGAAGATGCTCCATCGATGACACTTCTAGAATATTTTTTTGTATTCTCACCAGAAACTTTTCATGCGAACTCCTATGGAATATTTGCATGTGATACTTTTTAGCGTTGCGACACTTTTTAAAGTTTTCAAGTGAGGCATAGAATCTATTCAAATATGAGCTTTCCCATGAATAGAATTTAGCAAGAGAACGTCACTTAAAAAGAGAAAAACTGAGGGAAAGTTTATACGTTTTATGTCCAATGAATTACTTCTGAAAGATGGCTTTTTTAAATGAATCACTACCAAAACATCTAGAATAGCAATTTCCTTATAGAAATTCCCAAAAATTGAGGCAAATTCCCTATGAATCACTCATTCTAGGCCAAACTTCTTTGTTGAACTTTAATTCACAAATTACCCCAAACTCCTTCTCCCATCTTCCATTGCTTTTTAAGCCCTGAATTTACTCTATAGTCACATAAAGTGATCCATCAAAAGCTACCCGCGACCCCAGTTCGTGAGGTCAACTTCTCTAAAAGCGAACATTTTCACATTTTCCAATTTCTGCGATGGAGAGGGAGTAAGAGGAAAATTGGGTGTGAGAGGTCCTCGAGGGCTAAAGAAAGAGACATTGTTGTCCGAGGAAATCCGGTGAGGCAATTTATTTCCCGGAACAAATAATACAGAGCTTCCTTGCTCCTTTGAGAGAGAAAAATATGTGTTACTACGTCAATTTGGTCACCATCTCCCAGTGAGAGACAAGGGGAAATGAAAAAGTTGAAATGTGTCTATCACACATAATAATATTATTGTTATATTATTCTTTTTCTCGCCCTCCTAATCGAGTCACCCACCACTGTGTCTCCCGCCCCCTCATGTACCCCCCGCAAAAGCTCCTTTGAAGCTCTATTCGAGCATGAAAAGTTTTCGCCGTCCTTTTTCCCGAAAAACTCTCTGATATGGCAAAAAACTCTTCTGCTCACGTAGGAGAAATCCTTCAAGAAAACTTCAAGACATTACACACATAATCGGAAACCGGGGGGCCTGACAGGCACAATAGATGAGAGTGAAAGAGCGGTAAGAGTCGTAGACTAACAGCATTGTTAAAGTTTGTTGCCAATTTCCATTTTTTTGCCACTACTTTTTTGCTCTCTCACATTACCCAGATATCCAGGCGTTCCCCTTCTGTGAAGCTCCAAACCAAAAGAGACTCACTGCGGAACATAATTACGTGTTTTTGGGTTGGAAAGAAAAGCTGAAGGGAACAAAAAACACCATCGATTGAGTAACTCGCAAAACTTATGAATTTATTCACAAAAAATCTAAAGGCTTAAGATTTCCCTAAATTTTAAATTGTTTTCATCATGCTCTATTCCAAAAATTCATAACATAATTTGGTTTTTTGTCATAAACTTCTTCAAACACCAACTCACAAGTCCACATATGAATAAAAGAGCTTTACAAGATTATGGAGTGATTGTTTGAGAACTACTTCAAACTTTCTTTCTGACTTCTAGGGTGCTTCAGGGGTGGAACAGTTCTATATAAAAAGAGGGCTTAATTTTATGAACTTGATAATCTTATTTATAAACGATTTTTGTAAGCAATGTTTTTAAATTAAACAACTTGTTATTTAATATATGCACTATGCATTTCTTCCTCGCGACCAAAAAAGGTCAAGGGCAATTTTGAGAGTATTCTGGATATAATCTTAATTTCATGGGGGAGATATTGTGGTCAGAAGTGTTGTACGCTTGAATTGAAATGCGCTAGTAAGTGCTTAGGAATTTTTCAAAATAATTTTTGGAGTTTATGGAAAATTGACGCAAGAATTTTCATTCTGGTTGAAGATTAGAATTTTTTTCAAAATTTATAGGAGCAGATCAAGAGTTTTTTTTAAGGTTCTGTAAACCTTCAACAAACTTTATTATAATATAATAGATTTTTTCAATTTTATAAAAATTTACAAAATTTTGAAAAGCTTTCGAGTCACTTTGAGATCTTTAACAATCCGTTTAAAAGTTCTTAAGTAAATATAATTAATTTCAAAATTTTTTTAGAACCAAAGCGTTGTATTCAAAATTAAGTCAGTTTAATATCACGAAGGCGAAACTGATCTATAAATTTTCATGCTTTTCATGTAAACCATCTCAACATTTTTGCATCACCTAAAAATGTATTAAAAACTCTCAATTCGCCTTGCGTACGCCAAGACTGGGTCCATGAACATGAAAGTTTGTTCTCCGCACTCATTTTTGATATGCTCCATACTTTAATCTCCCCCATGGGTGCGCTCGCCCGAAAAAAAGGCGAAGGGAATTTTCTTGAATGTTTATTTGAGACACTTTATTTTTTTGTGTGTGGCACTGTGTATTCTCTCAAGGAGACACACGAGTAAAATATATGCTGCTCAATTTTCTGGAATGACTGTGTTTTCTATCTTACACTCTTGTGGCATCGAGAGGACGCATGAGGGGTGCTATAAGAGAAAAAGTGTATGCTTGGGATAAAACGGTTGTGGAATGCCAAGGTGGTGGCTGATGGTGGCTTTAAAAACATCACCCAATCTTTTGTATGATCGTCGTATGTGGAAATACCTCCACTTTCCACTCAAACACCCATCCCCAGCCAGCACAACCCCATAAGATGAGGCGGGGAGGAGGAAGAGGAAAGCAGGAGCGTGGCATGGATTCATGTATTGTGTCTTGGACGTGGAAGGAAAAACCTTTTATGTCTGCTTAAGTCGTTTGAGTAAATGTGTAAGAGTCCTCGTAACTCCATTACAGGGACTCTTATTGGGCGAAAGAACTGCTTCGCACTTTCTCTCGGTATTCTATGTGAACCCAAGGAGCATAGCTAAGGCTGAAGAAAAGGAGAGAAAAAAGCCAAACCCCACTATGTGCGTTTAATAGTAAAATGTGTACGTAGGAGAATGAAAGAGGGAAAATTGAGTAAATATAAGGAGATGCTTTTATATATGAAGTATGGCGTACAATGCCGTAGTTTATTGTTGGATGCTGCCACATGGGGCATTTAACTCTCCCCTCGGAATAGACCGAAGCAATTCCCACAGAATCTCATTATTTCCTCTGGGCTCTGACCATCCCTCTTTCAAACACTAAACAACCACCAAATCAGTTTCTTCTAGCTCTTCTTCTAACATTCTATAACCGCCTTTGTGGATAGTAAGATGTGCAAATAGTATCAGCAAATTATTTACCATTTAAAATCATTTTCCAGCGGAATAGTATTGATTGAGAGTATAGAAATTCATCCCTTTGACGATATTTCTTCCGGTGTAAGTTTGATTTGTAAGACGTGCATGGAAAACCCACCTCGTTTAAACATTGTAGCAAAGTTGCTGGTAAATTGAAATCACACACATGACATCAGACATGAGAATAATTAAATCAAGATATACGAACACGTGACAAACATTCGTTAGAATATTGTTGACTCCCCGTTAACAAAGAATCAACACTAAAGGAATTTCGCTTTTGAGAGAAATCAAGAAATCATTTTTTGATCTTGGTAAAAATAACAGGTAGTCTTCCACTCTAATAATTTTTGAAAAGTTTATCTGCAAAGTCAATAATCAGAACCTTAATCTTGTTCCAAATAAAAATCAAGAGCAACACGTTTGTATTTAAATTAAAGAATTCTCGAAAGCTTCTTAGAACGATCTTCAAAAAGCTCTAAAATAATTGTTGAAGCTTAAAAATTTAATCCCAAAACACTACGTTTCCAAAACTCCATCATCCAAATTGTTTTCAGAACATTTCACGAGCTTTTTTTTAAAAAATTTAACAGCGTTTGAGTCAATTTCTGATCTTTCAAAACAAATTATTTTGAATTCATTAGATTAATTTAAAATTTTGTAAATTTTGCTGAGCTTTAGGAACATTTTTGAACTTTGATTTGAAAAATTAAGATTAAAATAAGCATATGTGAAGAAATTTTAGTTTTTCAATAATTAAAAGATATTCTTTAAAAATTATAAAGCTTTTGGATAAACTTAATGAGCTTTGTGGTTTTCTTTCACTGTTCTTTAAAGCGTTTTTTTTTCAAAGTATGAATAAGCTCACCTTAAAAGTTCATTGAAGCTAGCCTTCAAAGCTCTTCTGAAGTTCTAAACATTTTGGGGAGCTTTCAAATGGAAGTCAAGGAAGCCATGTATGTACCTACTTAAATTTTCCCCGTGGGACTTCTTAAAAATACTTTATGCCAAAACTTATTTTAAGAAGTTCTAAATAAAATGCTAAAGCTCAGAAATTGAACCCATCTCCCTAGACTGACCTTAAAGCTAATAGAATTTTACAAAAGCTCTTTAAATTAACACAAAATTGGTTGATTGCGTATACTAAAAAATTTCTGAAAGCTCCTCATCTCTTTCTTAGATGTTTAAGAAAACCTCAATTAATGTTCATATCTAACATACTCTCCCCGAATTAATGTTATTGGTGTGTTACATGTATAATATTGAACTCAAAAGGTAATTTAGCCCCTCTTATTCTCCCCCTCATTATATTAATTAAACGAATTATGAATGAGTTGAAAAAGCATTTGCATGCCTTTCCTAGCTATCAATCACAATTTCCATGAAAGCATTTGCGGAATATGATATATCTTCTCATCAGTGTGATTAAAGCCCTCTCCTGTGGTAACGTGTGAGTGTTTGGATGTTGTAACACGAGAAGGTGTAACATAACACTTTGACTAACTAAATATTTTATTCAAGCTACATTACCTGCAATTTGTGTTAAAGTATGTGTGCTGAATTGCATGTGAGAGATCGCACATGAGACTCCTATTTGGATAGGGAGGGCGGAGGAGGAGGAAGTGACTCTGAAACAATAGAGAGATGCTTCGGAAAAGAAAGCTTCCCGTAGGCGAAAAAGCTATACAAAAGTGTCTAAACGGGAAATATGAGTAAATATAGGATTTCAGTCATTTCCTCCTCACACCCCCTAGGATTTTTTTTCCACCATATCTATGGCACATCTTTGTCGCTCTCACCTTTTGCATATAGAGCCTTTGTGCACCTGGTCTGACTTGTATTTGATTATTCCGACAGGATGCCGTCAAATTGAGGCACTTCACCTGACAGACATTTCCGTACCGAGGGTGGCCGATGTGAGAGACACGGTAACACTTTCATGCACGTACAACATGGGGAAACACAAGCTCAACTCTGTCAAGTGGTACAAGGATGGAAGTGAATTCTTTCGGTGAGTCACCATCAAACCCCTCTCTCTCTTCACTTTGTGTGCCAACAGCTAAATACACTTTCGAGAGCACTGTGTAGGCCCCAAAGCAACTACGAAAATTAAACTATAGAAAATTGAGTATTATTGCACTTCATGGTCTCGTGAACATGCAAACTCACTCTGTATCGCTCGAATGGGCTTATTTTTTGTCCTTTCGACATATAATAGTTGAAAAGTCGATACACTGGTAAATCTCATTTTGTAACATTTTTGGTAGTTTTGGAATTTGATTTTCAAACAACAGATTAAATGAACTGGTAATATTCGAAAAAAGTATAAATTCTAATTCAAATATCAAAAAAAATATAGAAAAAGTGAAAATTTAAATGTTTGAAAAATTAAAAC